>MU106339.1:0-136536 GCA_012274485.2 Sinapis alba | reverse complement strand
TTGCTATAAATTGAACGTTTCGGTTCATTTGTAAGGTGCCCCTTCTCGAACAATAATATAGCTATCTCTCTTCTATAGTTGGTATATTTTCTTTTGTTATTCTTTCACATACGTAACATTTTTATAAAAGCTATACAAATGATAAATATATATATGTAAACATAATATGAAGTATAACAATATATTATAATTATAACAAGATCGAATTTATTCGTTTGGAAAATAAATATTTTATCCTCAAATATTTAAAAAAGAATATTTTATTCTTTAACTTTGGACTACAGTTTAAATCATTAAGTATTTATTTTTGGGCAATTCTCTTAAATAGCCATTTTTAAGTTTTTATCACAAAAATAGCCCTCAAAAAATAAAATGACCAAAATAGACTTTTTTTTTCTTGATAATTTGATTTTTTTTTTATTTTTTTTTGAAATTTGAAACCCTAACCCCAAACCCACCCCTTAACTCTAAACCCTAAAGTCTAAATTAGTTAACCCTATGGGTATAAATACATAAAAGTGAATTTTTTAGCTTCTAAAAAAAACATTTTAGTCATTTTCTTCCTTAAAAACTATTTTTGTGACAAACAAACTAAAAAGTGCTATCTAAAGGAATTTCTCTTTATTTTTCTCTATATAAAAGATTGATATAAAAGATTGATGTTTTAAGTTTTTCACATATATCAAAAATACATTTTTGTTTATTACATTTTTACTAATAAAATTTTACTACTCGTATTTTAATATTTTAATTTACATTTTATTTTTTAAAACAAATACATTAGTTATATTCTAAAACATCAATCTCTTAAAAATTAAATTAAAAAATATCAGTCGTTCACAAATAAAGAGAAGTATTAAACTTACAACATTTAGTAGTTAAAATCTACGTTAAATAGAAACTAGTGAACATTAAAATTTATAATTAAGTTTAATTTCTTAAAAAATATTTTTCTTCATTTAATATTTAGGTAAACTTTTAACATATAGTTGGCAGTGTCCCAAATATTTTAGTAGCTTAAATAATTTATAATATATATTGTCTAATCTTATTTTTACTAATATATATAATATTTAAAATGAGTAAATATAAAATTTATTGAATCATCACTAAAATGTAATTTTTATGTAATGTTT
This sequence comes from Sinapis alba, assembly GCA_012274485.2. Taxonomy (NCBI): domain Eukaryota; kingdom Viridiplantae; phylum Streptophyta; class Magnoliopsida; order Brassicales; family Brassicaceae; genus Sinapis; species Sinapis alba. The sequence continues at coordinate 135,400 of MU106339.1, read as the reverse complement.
GTCAACAAAAATATTTGTAAATTTAGTAGTATAAGTATGTCCATGTTACATAAAATTCTTGAAGCTTATTAATTATAATTTAATAATATATTGGTCAATTGCTTTTTGTTAAATGGTTTTAAAATATAGGTGGATTTTATAAAGAATTTTTTTAAAAAAAATTAAAAATATTTGTTGAAAACAATTAGTCAAACTAAAATTAAATATAAAACAAAAAAAAAACTCGACTAGAAAGAACAATCATTATTTATTTAAAATATTAAGGTAAAAAATAATGTAAACAAAATAAATTAATAAACCAAAACAAAGATAAGTAACATTACCTCCTATTATTTTCGTAACAAGAATCCAACGCACGATGGGAATAATGGTTATAAGTTATAACTAACAAATCAAACCACTTACAAAAACATATTTTAAACATGTGGCCCAAAATTTTATATGATTTGGTGTCTCAACCTTTTGATCTACAGGAATTAGGATCAGAAAGAAGAATTTCTTACTTTGAATTTAGGTTTGTGTATTTTCTACCAAAAAAAAGATATCTTTTAGTATAGTTGATAAGTTAAAACCGAAATAACAATGAAACAATGAAAACCTAAAATCTGAAATGTTAAAACAGAAATACATTTTGTATTTACAATAAACTTTTTTAAAATAATTACAATTTTATGTCATTGGTCAAAAGTTCAAAACACAAAAGTTTAATCTAATTAGTAAACCAGCGAAATTATAGTTACATACTAAGCCAACTACAATGTGATTCTAACCAAAAAGTCAATATACGATTTGCCATATGCATATGTTTCCTTCATCTCCATTGCGTAGCTTTTGCATTGAGTCTGCTTTGATTTCAACCCCTTTTTGTATAATCAGCATCAAAATCTGTTTTTTTCTTTCTTTTGCTTCTTTGGTTACTGTTCATCAGTGTATATCTAACTAGTATAAATCCCGTACGGACGGATTTTGGTTTATATAAAACATTTTAAAAATATAATATAAGTATATAATTTATAATGAAAAAGAGGTTAATAATATTTTATTTTCTTGAATTGTCACCACCACAACTAATAGTCACGATCCACCTTATTTTTTTTATGTTTATCCTTTTTTTTTACCATATCTAAATAAATAAAAAATCAAGTAGGTTAGAGAAGAAAATTTTATGAACCAAATCATAATTTGATATTTTAAGAGCTTGGCTCTTTCAAATTTCACTAATCTGGATTTTTAAACCTGCCAAATATGCTCCATGTCATTCTCAAATTTGTATTGTTCCTTTTCTCAATACACTATATGAATCAAATAACTTTAGTTAACAAAATAATATATTTTGTTATCTCCATTTTTGTTTAAAAAAATTCTTTTATTTTAGTGAGTGACTAATGCAAAAACAAAAAAAAAGTTATTATTGATTAATAATATAAGGAAACTGAATCTAATTTAAAATTAAAGTAATCAAAAACCCTGAGTGTATTTTTATTTTACACCAGTCAAAATTTTCAATCCTAAAAACGAAAAATATAAAGTGATGACTATAAATTGTTTTGATATTTTTTTTACTTTAGCCGGTTTTCCACTCCAACTGTCCCTCTTTCTCTATTTATATATTTTCTTTTTCTTTCTTACATGTATTCTATCATTTTAAATATAAATATCTTATAAAAATGAAGAGATAGAGAAGAAGAAGAGAAAATGTAGAAGATAAATAGATCAAATAAAGAGAAATTAATAGATTAAAAGTTATATAAAAGATAAAAACAGTTTTATGTCATGTATCATTACTTCTGACTGTGGTGTTGATGATTAGTTGATGATTAGTTGATAATGTACAAAGAATTAGGAAGTTTAGAAAAATTGGAATCAATTTTTTTTGTATTAACATTATTTAGGTTTTTTGTTTTTAAACATATTTCATGTGTCATGATTTAACTGGTGAAGTGACTTGTGTTTTAGTATATAAAGGACTGGAACTCAAGCTTTTGGGTTTTTCCATTAGGTGTTTCTCATTAAACTGAATTCCCCATGGAGGAATGGAAAACTAGGGTTTATATGGCCATTGCCCTTAAGATGTTGTGTTAAACCAGACTCGTCTAGAGTTATTTGGGTTTTGAAGCTTTTGAATTGCTCTTGAATTAGATATTCACATGGATTGATATTGGGATGGTCCTCTGATATTCGACATGTGTGTAGCTCTTATGCTTACTATAGCTAACCTCTCTCTATGAAAACCTGAGTCTTTGATTGTATAGTCTCAAGTGTGTTTGTTTTCAATGAGGTCAAAATTTATCTAGCTGGATTGGAGAGTATCTAGGTTTTTCTTAACTGGTGTGGATAAAGAGAGAAGAGACGGATCTATTATCAAAACGTAGCTACTGTTGGTAGAGGATAAACAACCAAAAAATTGCAATATGTATCTTAATGTAAAGAAAACCCTAATGTGTCTTCTTATGAGGTATTGGCTAATGTGAAGCCAGAGAATCTCATAGTGGTTTGGTTAGCAGATTGGTAAGAGACAAGAAACCAATCTGCAGAAAGCTTTGGGATTGCATTAATGGTGAATATCTAGGTGTATATGAATGTGGCAATTTATTCAAAGTGGACGTAGTTTCAAGTAGTGAGGAGATTTGTTCAGATTTTTGGGAACATAGTGTTTTCTTGGGAAAAAAATCGATATATGAAACTTATGTGTAAGTTACATAGAGAGAAAATGTCCAAGGATGAACATATGCTCACCTATCAAGCTTTGGAGATTCTATTAGTAGGCGAGCTCAGAGGTATGAAATTCCTCAGCTAAAGAAGTTGGATAAATCAGTTGTTTTAAACTTGCATAATACATTTTATTTTCTTCTCATGTGTTTCTTTCTTACAAAAATAAAACATCAAATTTATATAACATGTGTTTCATTTTGATCAATCAACATTTTTATATAATTTGGCATTTTTATGTTGATTTACAAAACTTAGATTGCTTTAATAATGTGAGATTCCACCATTATATTGTCCATGTGAATATCTACATATATAGAGTAGTGAAGTTTCTCCTTATCTAGCCACATTAACATGAAAAAGAAGGAGAACATGCTACATAAGCGTATGTTTATATGTGCTTATCATTGCGTTTTACCTGGTTTCGCTTATACATTTTTGTTATACTATATGTTCTATTTCACATGTACTTTGCTATATAGATCCTAACACCTTTACATTTCGCTTGTGTGTTTCAGGTTAAAAATAGAATAGTAACAAACGAAATATCATAGTACATATTGTTCAAATAGCATAATACAACCGGGAACTTACAATACAAACGATGATGGTGGTTAGGGCGGAAGATGTGGTGACTGGTATCAAAGAAATGGTGGTTGTTTTGAAGGATGTGATGGAAAAAATATGAAAACGAGGATTACAGATTTGGTTACAAAGAAAAATCTATGACAGTGGTGGTTACACGGTGGCGGTTGTTACCGAAACAGTGACGGTTACCTGAACAGTGATGGTGATTACGAAGTAACCAGTGGTCGTGATTTTGGATGAAACTATAATAGAGGATAGATAAAAGCACTATGATAATGGTGAAGAATGATGTGAAACATATGGATATAGGATAAGTAGTATTAATTAGAAGATAAACACTTGTTACCGAAAGAAAATAAAGTAATAAAATAAATAGATAAATAATAAGAGCAATATAGTATATATTGTAGAAAGGGTAGAGACATTTTTTTTTAGTTAGATTCTTAATTATAATTTGTTTGAAGGCTACTTAGTGCAATTTTCCTATTTTATTTCAGTATTTGGTTAGATAGAAAATAAGTCCTTATATAATCTATAACTAGAATATGACCAGCGTGAGTACGTAAATTTTATTTTATTAATTAACTATTTTATAAGTTAACTGAATATTATTTAGGCCTTATTCGTTCCTGTATTTAACGCGGCATCTAGATACTGGATCCAAATTTTATTTGATTTTATAGTTAATATTTGCATTTAGATGCAACATCTAGATGTTAATTTGTTTGTTTTTAGATTTCATAATAGCTTTTAATACTAGTAGTTAAAATGACTAAAAGGCATGCTTTTTATTCCTAATAATGAACTAGTTACAATATTTAGATAAATTATTTTGCATTTTTTCATAAAACACGATTTTGCAGATTTTGATTGGAAAATTAATTTTGCGATTTTAACTGAAACATATAATTTGCATTTTTCGTGAGAAAACAAAAGTTTCCAGTTTTGATGGAAAACAAGTTTTTCGGATTTTGGCGGAAAACATATTTTTCCATTTTAGCGGAAAAATGCGTTTTTGGATTTTGATGGAAAACACAAATTTTTGGTATATGCGAGAAAACACGTTTTTCTGGTGTTAGCTGGAAAATAAATTTTTGGGTTTTGCAGAAAAATACATTTTTCAGATTTTGGCGAAAAATACGTTTTTGAGTTTTAATGTTTGTTTTTTCTATGTTCAAGAGAAAATGCGTTTTTCAGTTTTTGCAAGAAAACACAGTTTCCCGCCAAAACCCGAAAACACATTTTCCCGCCAAAACCCAAAAAATTCATTTTTCCGCCAAAACTAAAAAATGTGTTTTCGGGTGTTGGTGGAAAAACTTGTTTTCAGTTTTGGCGAGAAAACATGTTTTAGTGGTTTAGCGGAAAAATATGTTTTAGTGGTTTAGCGGTAAAATATGTTTTAAGGGTTTGGCGGGAATAATTGTTTTAAGTTTAGGTGGGAAAAACGTTTTTCCCTGTGTAGGTGGGAAAAGACAGTTTTCTCGTGTTGGAGGAAAATGTGTTTTTGGATTTTGGCGGAAAATGTGTTTTTGGATTTTGGCGGAACAACCAGTTTTTTGGTTTTGGCGATAAACATGTTTTCCCGCCAAAAACACATTTTCAATTTTCCTATTAAAAATATTATAATAATTATAATAACTAATTTAATTAATTCTTACATTTCTATTAAGGTTTTTATATTTATATTTAGGGTATATATTATTTAATTTAATTATTAGTTCTTTCAAGTATTTTTTGTTATGAATTAATAAAATCTCTATAATTTATTTGATTAATTGTATGATATATTTTGATAAATTTTTAATCATAAATTTATTTGATGTCAATTTATTCCATTTTATTTATATTCAAAATTTAATTAAATAATAATTTTTATTTAAATTTAAATGAAAGTAACTTTTTATTTATGAAAATATGAATAAACTATTATATTTTATTTATTAAATATGAAATTGTATAATATATTATTAATTTGGTTAATAGTTATTTGAAAACTTTTCGTTATGATTTTTCAATAAAATCTGTGTAAATATTTAATTATTTGTATTATATATTTTGATAAATTTTAATTATAAAATTTATTTGATGTAAATTTTATTGCATTTTCTTTATATACAATATTTAATTAAATATGAAATTGATGTAAATTTTAATGAATTTAATTTATTGTTTTTGTAATATAAATAAAATAATCTATTAGTTTAATTGATTTAACATTGATTGGAATTATTTTGTAGTATCTAAACATGCAAAAATAAGTTATACTCTTTTTTGATTTTTCATGAATTATATGAATGTTTTAGTCAAGTATAATGTTTTATGTTGTTTGGACACAAAATTATTATTGTATTGTTTGAAAATATAGATAACAAGTTATATCAGCGTCAGTTTACGGCTTCTCATGATCTCTATTTTCTGGTCTTCTTTGGGCTCGGTTTGAATTCTTAGCTCAGGTAAACTATAAGTTCTGTTTAATCTACCGTTGCAACCATGATTTGAGGCGTCCTTCTCTTAGCTCGTGACAACCATCAGATTTCTTATCTAGTACTTGCGATTGTAGGTCATGCACTATCTTGTTATTAACATGCTTACTTGCTTGAGTTTATGTCGCTTTCAGTATATTCTTTTGTTGTTGTGTAGTTGTTACAATGTTGATTTCTACTTTTCTGCTACTTGTTATTTGTGTATTCTCTATTAAAAATGGAAAATGTAATAATATTTTTTTTTTTTTACAAAAAGGTCAATTCTTCTAAATATATATTTTAATTTTTTGTCACAAAAAGTCTCAACGAGAAAAATGATCAAAATGTTTCATTTAAGAGGCAAATGACTTTTATACTCTGATATATAAATTCAAGTAAATATTTATAAAATAAGAAATAAAAAAATTCTTTTTATAGTTTTGAAATGTTTTCAAATTTGAACTTTTTTATAAAAAAATTTTCAAAATATTTTACAATTTTGAAACTACCTTGAAACTGTTTTTAAATTTTTATTTTTATTTTCAAATTTCTAATATTTAATTTTTATTTTATAAAATTTCAAACATAAATCTCAAAATTCATTTAAGTTTAGATTAATTAATCCTATGAATATAAATGTATATTTATATATTTAATAAAATATTTTGGTCATTTTTATATTTAGAGGATATATTTGTGATAAAAATAAATAAATTAGGGTTATACTAAGAAATTTCTCAAAAATAAAAGAAAAAGACCACCGAGGATCTAAAAGTGAAACCATGTGTATTGATGGTTTAGAAAATTGAATTGAAACCGAGTCAAACCGATATAGGGAGAACCGAAATCTGGATTAGAGATACTCAAACCGGACGAATACAAGTGTTGAAGCTATCATATCGGACGAACGAGCACAGCTGGGTCTTTAGCTTTAATTCGCCGATCTGATTGTATTGTTTAGGATCTCTCATCTATCATCTGTGACTACACTGTGAGTATACTTCCTCCTCAATTTTGTGTCTCTCTGGATCGATTATTGCGTAATTTGGTTTCACGTCAGAGAATCATTTCGATTAGTTGGGAATTTATATTGCTTCGCCATGGATTTAGCTTTGATTTTTTCTTTTTTTTTTTTGCAAGCTTCCATAAATTTTTGAAATTATTATTGATCTCTTCTTATGATTTTGAGTTGTTGACCAGTTTTGGAGATGTGATGTTTAAGGATTATCTGTTGGTAACATTTGATATTGGGCTCTGAATTACTGAGATCTGTAATTGTGAATGATTTCATTTGTTTATTACTTCTTATATTAGGAGTCTCGCCGTGTGATTTGCATCAACGTTTTTATTTGAAGGCAAAAAAATGAAGCATATAGTAAAGATATTGAGCCTGTTAGTGGCAATCTCTGCCTTTTGGATTGGTCTTTTGCAGGCTGCTATCGTTCCTCGTACCCACACATGGTTGGTAAGTCAAAACCAGCAGTTATGGTCTTCCCTTTTGTTTTACATTGGTCTTTTGACATTAATGTTGCCGGTTTCTTTTACAGCTGCCCATCTACTTTGTTGTGTCTCTTGGATGCTATGGTCTATTAATGGTTGGTATTGGGCTAATGCAGTTTCCTACTTGTCCCCAAGAAGCAGTTCTCTTGCAGCAGGTACAGGCTTCTTGTTTGCCAGGTCCGGTCTTTCTCTTTTTGCCTCAGTCATGTTTACAATATGGTGGGTATGCAGGATATTGCAGAGGCCAAGGACTTCTTCAAGCACAAAGGGGTGGTCGATGTTGGATCAGACTGATACAATGGCGCAACAAACACTAGACTAGTGTGCACAAAAAAAAAAAAACACTAGACTAGTTAATCTTACATGTGTCTGTTTGAATAGTTTAAGTAAACAGTGTTTTCTGACTATTACTTGAGGAAATGTGGCCAACGCAAAAGGCAACCACGCTAATAATAATTTATCTTTTTCTTCTTTTGTTTCTGTAATTTTCGTACTTGTCTATTCATGTGATGATGCCAAAAAGGCATAGCGGACTGATTAAAACCAACAAAATCTTTTACATCTGCAAACACGTTCTTGTGAGTTTATGAAATTAAAAACCATAGAATCTGATGCGAAGGAGAAAAACAGAGTGAGAGGGCTTCTTTATTTATCTCTTCTTCTTGCCACCTTTGCCTGACTTTGAAGAAGTCCCAGAGGTTGATGTTGTAGCCTGAGGTTCTTGCTTCTTCACCTTCTGAGATTCCTGCTTCTTCACCCTCTCTGGATGTCTGGGTACCAATTCTGCAATTTTCTGCATCAATTGCTTCCCTGCATACATTATATATCAACACAATGAGCACAACATATGTATAAAGGAACACCTCGCACAGGTCGAGTCTTCTTGTAAAACATGGACAGACAAGTTAATAGCAAACTTTCATGGATATGAAGATAAGGTTAAAGCAAGCAAAAACATCTGAAGAACAATAACTTGGACAATGGCGTTTTATATCCCTCATCGATGCAAACACAAGCACATCAGAAGTCTTACAAATTGCCAAAATTTACTTGAAATAAATAAGCTACTTCTGCATCTGAGTTTGCCGAAAATCTGTGTGATGTAATGTAAAACAATGCAGAAAAGATAGCAGAAAAGAAGCAGGCTGGTATGAGGCAACATTCACAGGAAAGATGGACAAACACAACAAGAGATGGATCACAAAGAGATAATATTAACAAGACAACAAGACTAAAGGATCAAGAGCAGGTTCCATGTTAGTGTTTTCTATGTCAATGAGGTATGCACATAACCACAAGCTCAATTCAATTAATCACTTAGGGTAACAAGAATGCAGTTGTGAGGTGGTCTTACTTGAAGCAATGGCAGGATTAACTAAAGTCCCATCCTCCCTTTTCAACTGCACTCTAACTCTCCCTACTTGCATGAAATCACGAGGGTACGCTTTGTCAATCTGAAAAAAAAAAACACCACAAGATCTCAAATCAAAGACCCATTATCTTTTTTTTTTTTGTAACAAAGACCCATTATCATACATAGATTTTTCAAAGGGATTACCTCGACGGCGCTAGGAAGTTTCAAATGCTTGCAGCAATCACTAATCTCAATGCAGTTAGGGCTTTCACAAGCTTTACTCAAACTGATTCTCCTCCCCTCAGCTACAGTTTTCTTGGAATTGATATAGACTGGGTACATCACTACCCATTTCTTGATGTTGAGCGCTCCACTATCCATCTACAGATCAAGAACATACAGGTTACGATGCAGCAAACGTTCTGATTTGATAAATAACACTGAGAATCTGAACCTGAGGATTGAAAAAATCAAGAAACATTCGACCTAATACGCGATTAAACCCTTATAAATCACACAGATCTGTTCCAATTTTTACAGAAATTCACAAGCATCGAGAGCCCTAATCGTGTACATGCGCGAGAAGGAAGACAGGGAAGATGACTTGATGCTTAATTTAATACAAAGAGAAGAGAGACGAACCAGGGATTAGATTCTGGAAATCTAGAAATCAAGCTTTTGGACTGAGATTGCTTCAGATCAGAGATACTCGTTGAGGAGGAAGAAGAGCAACACACCACGTCGGAGAAAGAACGAGGGGTTTTCGACTGCCCTTGTTTAATAATCCGTCATCTCAAATTGAACCGTAACGAACCGGAGTAAACCGGGACAAAATAAAAAAAATGGAATTGATTTTGATTCGCTGATTCTCCCATGAAAAGAAAAAAGCTGCCTACTTTTCTCGTACTCGGTACTGTCTACCTCCTTGTTCTGAGTTTTTTTTTTTCTGAGTTTATTCGTTTCCTACTCGGTTTTGTGTGTATTAATTTAGCGTGAGTAGTTTAGAAAAATATCCTTTTCGGATTGATTTCTTTGGAATCTTCTATTGCTTTGCGGATTGGTACGGCATCTATCTATCAAAGCTCTTGTTCCAGTTTTAGACCAATCTTGTTTTGTCAGCTCTCTCTCTCTCTCTCACAAGTTTTAGACCAAGTTTGTTCCAGGAAGTAGTTGAAAGCTTCTCAAGACTGGGGATTGATTTGGTCTGACAGATCAAAACACAGTAACTCTTGAACTTGCTTTCATATCCTTTATAGTTTTTACAAACGCTACATTGACTTAGGTAATGATCTATCAAACCCATTTGTCTTCTTCTTTCTTTGGATTCTTTGTTCTGTTCTATCACGTACGGTCTGTTTTTGTCAATACCTTACCTTTCTTTGTGGTCTCATCGTTCATAGCTCATAGGCTTTCTGGTAATAGTAATTTTTTTTTTCTGTCAGATTATTCCCTAAAGGAACAATATGATTAGGTTAGACTTTGGTATCCTAGTCCTCTTCTTTTTGTGTTTATTACTGTTTAGTTTCAATTTTGGTATACACAAATACATTATAACATTGGGAGTAAAAAAAATTGAGTTTGCTTTGACAAATTCTCTATAATTGGTCCTCTAATGTTTAGTCGGCGATAACTAGTGAGTTTTCAATCTTTACTATCTAATGTCTGTTTTAAATGTCTGATGTGAAGCAAATTATTAAAGTTATGGCACTAGTGAAAGAGGACAACTGGGAGGAGTCTCATAAGTATATGAGTTTTGCACTGCACCAGGTAACACCAGTTCCGGCTCCATAATACTGCAAAAGTTTGTTGCTTTTTTAGAGTTACGGTGTTTGATTCCCTTGGATTGGATTGCAGGCTAAACTTGCTCTAGAGGCTCTTGAAGTTCCTGTGGGGTATCTAATTGTTAACTTTTCTTTATCCCAATTTCTGTTTCTCACTACTATTATCAATTTATTTCATATCTTTTTTTGTTTGTCTTAATCAGATGTGTCATTCTTGAGGAGGGTAACATCATTGCTTCAGGGCGAAACCGAACTAATGAAACACGCAATGTAATCTTTCTAAACTTTCACCTATTTCTCTCTATGAGTAACTCTGAAACATAAAACAATCCGATGACATAGAGTGTTTTTTGATTGTTACTTTGTCTATACTATTTACTAAGTTGTTTGTTATAATTTTGTTCGGAAAGGCCACAAGACATGCAGAGATGGAAGCAATCGATGAACTTGTTGGACAATGGCAAAAAGATAGACTCTCACCCTCACAAGTCGCTGAGAAATTCTCGAAATGTGTTCTTTACGTGACATGTGAACCTTGCATAATGTGTGCATCGGCCTTATCGTTTCTTGGTATGATTTCTTAACCTGACCTTGACATCTTTTGTTTGTTTTGTTCCTAATATGATATTCTCTTTAATCAAAGGTATAAAGGGAGTATATTATGGATGCGGAAATGATAAATTTGGTGGTTGTGGTTCCATATTGTCGCTTCACTTAGGGAGTTCTCAGACGTAAGATTATTCTCTGTAGGTCCTAATGATCACACTACAATCTAATTAGAAATAAACTGCCTTGTTAAATTGAAGTGTGTGATCTCTGATAGTGAAGAAGTTCAAAGAGGAAAAGGGTACAAGTGCAAAGGAGGAATAATGGCAGACGAAGCTGTCTCTCTTTTCAAATGTTTCTATGAGCAAGGCAATCCCAACGGTAACCATTCTCATTTTTACCTCCAACTCTCTTCTGTGCTGAAACGTTTTAATAACAGTTTTTTTTTTTTTTTTGGTTTTAGCCCCAAAGCCACACCGCCCTGTAGTTCAAAGAGAGAGGACTTAGCCTCTTAGAGGCGAACATGGTTTGAAAATTGGCCTTTTTTCTAATTAGGATATGAAGAAGTTGAGATGTATGTTGTCAAATGATGATTATATTTGTGTTTTTACTACTTTTGGCACATGAAACGTTATTAGTTACATCCAAAACATTTGTATATCCTCCTAAGTTGGAGATTTCAATCTTGAGCTATTTAGTTGGTTTTATAACTTAAGGAATTAGCTGTTTGTAACAGTTTTCTTGTGCTGGTAGATGATAGACTTAACCATCATGACAAGTAGAAAAGATGAACTCTGTTTTCTTTAAACCCTGAAAAGCAGCACTCTTAACAGTCTTGTTTTTGTACTATCCATAATGGTTAATTTGTCAACTAGAACCCAAGTGATCAAAATGCATGTCTAGTTAATGTTTATAACCAATAGAAAGATATGTGTCTAGAGAAGCTGGACAAGAAACAGAGGTGGGAGAATGAATACATATTGAAGCCAAAGACAAATACAAAGAGAGAAGACTTTCGTTCTTCTAGTGTATTCTGTTTCTTAAGTTTCTTCTGGTGGGCCCATTTGAAATGGGCATTGGATGATTGAATGAATGGCTAAGATTTCTTATCTACTAGAAAATCCTGTGTACTCGTCGCTAGCTCTCCCTCTCTCTCTTTTCTCTTGCGACAACTACTCACAGTCACCTTGCTTCTTGAGCATCTGGGCGGCCATGGATACATCTTCCCTTGTAGTTAGCCATCATCAGTCTCTGTCTCGCATCATCAAACTTTCGCCTGCACCCAAATCTTGTCCTTTCTCCTCCCTTCATTCCTTTCCGACCAGACAACTCCTCAACAAGCAGCTCTCTTTCCGAGTTACATCTCCTGCTGCTATACAAAGAGACAACTACGAAACGGCCTCCTTCGTGGAAGAAGACGATGAGTCATACGGAGAAGTCAACAGAATCATCGGAAGCCGAATGGCGGCAGGAGGAGGCGGCGCCGCCATGGAGTACCTTATCGAATGGAAAGACGGCCATTCACCCTCGTGGGTCCCATCCAGCTACATCGCAGCAGACGTGGTGTCTGAATACGAGACCCCCTGGTGGACCGCCGCGAGGAAAGCCGACGACCAGGCGTTAGCTCAGCTTCTTGAGTCGTCGGAAGGTCGTCGCGACGCCAACACTGTAGACGAAAACGGAAGGACGGCGCTTCTTTTCGTGGCGGGGCTAGGTTCCGACAAGTGCGTCAGGCTTTTGTCCGAAGCTGGAGCTAATCTTGATCACAGGGACATCAGAGGCGGCTTAACGGCGCTGCACATGGCGGCTGGGTACGTGCAACCGGATGCGGTGGCGGCGCTGGTGGAGCTAGGAGCGGATGCTGAGGTGGAAGACGAAAGAGGGTTGACGCCGTTAGAGCTTGCGAGGGAGATTCTGAAAACGACACCTAAAGGGAACCCGATGCAGTTTGGTCGGAGAATAGGGCTAGAGAAGGTGATTAGTATTCTTGAAGATCAGGTGTTCGAGTACGCTGAGGTGCAGGAGATTTTGGAGAAGCGAGGGAGAGGGAAAGACGTGGAGTATCTGGTGAAATGGAAGGACGGTGGAGATTGCGACTGGGTGAAAGGTGTACACGTGGCGGAAGATGTGGTGAAGGACTATGAAGCTGGGCTTGAGTACGCTGTAGCGGAGAGGGTGATGGGGAAGAGGATGGGGGACGATGGCAAGACTGAGTATCTTGTCAAATGGACTGATATGGCTGATGCCACGTGGGAGCCTAAGGAGAACGTTGACATTAGCCTTGTGCAACTCTTTGAAGAAGAAGAGGCTCAACCTGTTAATGGCCCGCCCATTATATGAGCTTGAGCTTGGGATAATTAAGGAATAACGCCATGATTTTTTTTGTTTTGTTTTGTTTCTTTCTATTGAAATTTTCTTTTTAACTAAATATTTCACAAAAAGGCATTTGTCAGTGATGTGTTAGAACATATGCGGAGATTAGAACACTTGGTGAATTATAATTTCACAAAGAAGCATTTGTTAGTCTGACTAGTTCTCTGCTGAGATTAGAACAAAAATAGCTCAATCCAAGCTCTGTTTGTACATTCTTGCAAATGCCATCACTTGATATTTGTTCTTCTATGCCAATTGAAAGATTTGACCATTCTGATCATATGGTGCGATATAAGAACAGTTAGTGGCAGTGGCTGCACACTGCTTGCGAGTAGAGCCAATTTTCAGATCAATCATGAGCATTGTGCTGAAGGCACTTTCAAACTCTTAAAGACATCACATAAGGAGCTCTTATTGATCAAATATCCAAATCACATCTCATATGAAACTGTGTATGTTTTGCATGTCTTTGAGCTATTCCAACAATGATTTCTCACACACTTTAACATCAACTAAACTCCAACAGTGGTTTGATGACAAATAGACAATGATCAAATTTATGTTGCAACTAGAAACTTAATCTTCAACCGATATATGATGCGTCCATGCACTTGCACATGCATTTATGCCTTTACTTTCACACGCTGGCATCACCAGTGATGGCTCTGACATAAGAGCATGATTAAGGGGTTGTTTAGGGAGTTCTTAGGGGAAAATTAATTTAATAGTAGATGAGGTCCACCAAAAAAATAAGCACCTTTGCTTATGGAACTTGTTTAAGAGCGGGTGCTTGCACTGTTTGCGGACCCACTGACACGTGGCGGTCCGTAATTGGTTCGTATATTATTTATTTTTTTAAAAATAATTTTTTTTAAGCACCTCTTATGGAGTGCTAGGGTTGAAGATGGTCTAAAGCTGGAGAAGTTGTTGCTTTAGGCGCCAACTTAGATTAAATATTTTGGAGGCATCAAAATTGTAGATTGTTACAAGTTAAGGGTTCAAAACTTTAAGGGTAACATATATTTATTTTGCTTTAGGTTACACTTTGTGCTGGGCTGGGCCTGGACATCACACATCTACATCCACGTCTATGCATCCATCGATAATAATATAATTTAAGTTTCAAATTATAATATATAAAAATAATGTATACATATGAACATAAAAAATAAAGAAAACTCAAAATTATTTGATATATATATAATGATATAAGAGAATAATAAATATAGAAAAGTGAAAGAAATATTTTTTATTTTTTAATACTGATTTTATAAAATTTCAACGACCCAATTTTTTTTTTACACTAATGTTTGGTTTAAAAACCCAAAAATATAATAGCTAAAACGACTTTAAATAAAAGTGGAGATAAAAAAAAAAGAGTCAAATGCTTAAAACATATCTATAGCTAACAAAGAAGGAGGGATTGTCCTCGTTGATCTAAAAAGAAGGTAAGTCTGAGTCGGATGGTATTCTTTATCTTAATGATAAGGGTCTGAGGAGTACGAGGTGAAGATGCATGAGTTCTTACGTTTCTTTCTTTCCAAATAAAATACATAACGGTTTTGCCCAAAAAAAAGGTTTGATACACAAGTGTGAGGATTACGACCATGTTAGACCACCTCTAACGGTGGGTTTAGAGGGAGGCTCTTAAAGGAAAAAGGGAAAAATTAAATAAAAAATGGTATTAAGCGACATAACCACTGCTTAATTAAGAGAGTTTAGAAGTGATAAAACCCCATACGTGGCAGCAGCATATTGGGTTGAGACTTTAACACAAAAGGGAAAAACAGACGGCCCTTCTCATTCGCAGTCGGTTCGTCTCTCTCTCATGCGAGTGTCTATGCGTCGACGGTTCTGTCAAAATCTTCGAGGGAGATGATGTTTGATCCGGCTCGTCGTCGTTGATTCCGTCTCTGTGTTGCTGGATTTCGTCGAAAACCCTTCATCGGATCTCTCTGTTCCTCGTTGATATCTCGAAAGCTCTGACGGAGATGATGATTGTTCGTCGATGCTCTCCTCCCGATCCGTCCATGCAATCACCGTGAAGGTTCGGTTTCTTTTATATTTTGGTTCCCGTGTATTGAATTCTTAAACTCATCATCGAAATAATTGTGTCAATGATGAGTTTATCTCTTATCTTTCCCTGTGCTTTGACTGTGTTTATCTCTTCTCTTTGTCTCTCTTATTACATCGATTTGCTTTCTCCATGGAGAGAGGAAGAACAAGGGAGCTATGTCTCTGATTCAGTACCAAAAGCAACATAAGCTTCGTAAAAGACGGTCTATCTACTTTGGTAAGTTCTTTTCCTTTACTCGGATTTGGTAGAGATAAAGCTTCTCACAAGAACTTAATCTAATTTAACAATCTTTTTAATTCTTCTTCTATGTTATTGTGTTCAGTGATGATATACTTAATCTTTGTAGAGAGGAGATATACCGATGGAGCCTTTGTGATATAGGCTCAGACTCGAGGCTGTAAGGATGGATGGTCTGAGGTTCTTCCTGGTCGACTGGTACGGTTCCGGACAGACTGACCGGCTGGAACTCGGATGGACATGCCGATTGGAAGGATGGATGCGGTTGGTACCTGAAACAATGAACAATATTTTTACGAGTTTTTATGAGTTTATTATTGATGCAAGATGATAAAATAGAACTAACATGCTTTTAATGAATCAAATGGAACATGATGAACAAAAGGAACAAATGGAACTATGGATGCAAGATGAAACAAAGTAATTGAAAGGAGATAAGAGATGGAGATGGATCGTGTTGCTGGACGTATGTCTCTCTCAACAGATCGAGGGATGGATGGTGAAGTGAGGATGGGATTGAGCCTGCTGGATGTGTATCACTCTCAGTCTGAATCGGTGGATGGTATGAAATGAAGAATCACCACAAGCTTGGTGGAAGAAGCTTGATAAGATCCGGAGGCTGCTCCTAGTCGAATTACAGAACTAGAAGACTTAAGGTTTTCTTTGCTAGGGCAAACTGATTAGTTTATTGATAAGATGAAAGATACATGGCTGCTCATATGGGGATTAAATACCCGCAGCTTTGCCCTTCTAGGGGACTTGAAGCAAAATCAAAACAATAAATGAAAGATTTGTTCGACAAGGCCAAAGACAAAGTGGGCCGACTCTACTTGGACACTAAAAGGCTAATATTTGTCTTGTTTACTGGACTCATTCAAAATTAAAAGAAGGACCTAATAGTTTGTCACTGAAATAACAAGGACACAAAACAAAAATAATAAACCGGTTAGAAATCAAAATTGAATTCTTACCTTGGTTGAACCGGCTGATCAAAACTCAGGACCGGATGGAATAAACATTGGGGCTAGACCGAGATGGCTTGTGGACAATACTAAACCGGCTTGGTTCTGGATGATGGATTGGAATTGAATGGAGCCGGTTGGTTCATGAACCTCAAGTGGATTGTCTGGGTCTTGGATCTTCAGCTGGACCATCTCTTGGATCAGTAGTTTCTCTTGGCTGTTTTGGTCCTCTTGATCCATCAATTCTTTGGACAGCCTTGTTGGTTCCTCTCTGATGACCCGAGCACCTGACCGGGTGGTTGGACCTCTTTGGATTATGGGAACCTCTACTTTGATGGCCGCATCACTCCCTCCCTCTTGAAAAGGTTCTGGCCTCAGAACAACATCATCTGCATGGAAGGGAGATAAATCAGACACATTGAGCCTACGAGAAATTCTAAACTAACCTGCAAGATCAAGCTTGTAAGCATTGTCATTGATCTTTTCTAGGATCCAAAATGGACCAGTCCCTCGTGGTGATAGCTTGGATTTCCTAGCATTCGGGAACCTCTCCGGCCTCATGTGCACCCACACCAAGTCGCCTGGACTGAAGATGACCTCCTTCCTCTTGAGGTCGACCCGAGCCTTGGTCTTGGCCACCTTTTCTTCTATCATTTCCTTGACTCGTTGGTGAAGTTTCCTAACAAAATCAGCCTTTGTGGAGCCTTCCTGACTGTTGTAGATAGCTAGAGGTAAATCAATAAAGTCCATAGGAGTTTCTGGATTGAATCCATACACAACCTCAAAAGGGAACATGTTAGTAACCGAGTGCTTAGCATGGTTAAATGCAAATTCAATAAATGGTAAGCATGTTAACCAATTCCTTAAGTTCTTACCGACCGTAGCTTTCAATAACTGAGAGAGTGTACGGTTTACTACCTCGGTTTGGCCATCAGACTGTGGGTGGCAAGTGGTGAAGAATAATAGCTTAGTCCCAAGCTTTCCCCAGAGTGTTTTCCAGAAATGACTCAAGAACTTGGTGTCCTGGTCAGACACAATGGTTCTAGGCACCCCATGTAGGCGCACTACTTCCTTGAAAAACAGGTCAGCTGTTTGGGTAGCATCATTGGACTTGTCACAAGCAATGAAGTGAGTCATCTTTGAAAACCTGTCACAACTACAAAAATGGAATCCTTGTGGTTTATCTTGGGCAAGCCCAGCATAAAGTGCATAGAAAGGTCTACCCAAGAGTGGTTAGGAATTAGCAATGGCATATATAAACCAAAAGGATGAGACCTGGATTTTGACTTAGGGAAAACGATGCATTTGGTGCATAGGTTTTCAACATCCTTCTTCATGTTTGGCCAAAAGAAGTGGTCAGTTAACACACTCAAAGTTTTGTCTCGGCCAAAGTGACCCATGAGTCCACCATCGTGAGACTCCCTGGTCAGCAGGTCTCACATGGAACCTTGAGGGATGCAAAGCTTCTTGTCCTTGAACAAGAATCCATCATGCTGGTAGTAGGAACCAAAAGCTCTCTGGGCTGTGTTCCTGAAAGCATCTTGAAAACCAAGGTCAGTAGCATAAGAATCTTTAATCAATTCAAAACCCATGACTTTAGTTTCCATGGTTGCAATGAGAGCATGTCGCTTGGAGAGAGCATGTCGCTTGGAGAGAGCATCAGCCACTATGTTCTCCTTGCCCTTCTTGTACTTGATCATATAGGGAAAAGTCTCCACAAACTCTAACCATCTGGTGTGCCTCTTCTTTAGGGTAGTTTGCCACCTTAGATGCTTAAGAGTCTCATGATCTGTATGAATAACAAACTCCTTAGATAATAAATAATGTTGCCAAGTTTCAAGAGACCTCATGAGAGCATAAAGCTCCTTGTCGTAGGTGGGGTAGTTGAGGGCAGCTCCACTCAATTTCTCATTGAAGAAGGCTACTGGCCGGCCCCTTGTGTGAGTACAACTCCTATCCATGTTCATGATGCATCACACTCGATTTCAAAAGTTTTATCAAAGTTAAGCTGGGTAAGGACTGGTGCAAGGGTCAAGCTATGCTTGAGTTTTTTAAATGACTCCTCCTGGACTGGTCCCCATGTAAATGACACACTTTTCTTGATCACCAGGGACTGAGGCTTTCTCTGATGTAGCCTTTGTCCATGAGGTCTCGAACCTGTTTCTCTAACTCCTTGGTCTCCTCGGGGTTCACTCGGTAAGCATCTCGGTTTGGTAGAGGGGCACCCGAGACTAGATCAATATTGTGCTCAATCCCTCATATGGGTGGTAAACGGACTGATATTTCTTCTGGGAACACGTCCTTGTACCTGTCCATGTGGTCTTGAACTTGGTCTGGCAGTTCAATAACTTCAAATCCTGCAAAACAACCTTCCTTGAAGACCATTAGTGGCACCTGTGTCTCAAGTTGTACGGATTTAATCACTTGACCAGAATTAATGTAAAGATTAGTCTTACTTACCTTGCTGGCCTGGTCCATGGTCTTTTGCATGTCATGTACCTCCTGGGGGCTGAGTGGTGCCAAGTTATGCTTCTTGTTATTATGATTGAAGCTGTAGATGTTGGTCCGACCATGATGGATGGCTATTTATCGAATTGCCAAGGCCTCCCCAAAAGTAGATGGCCGGCTTGCATAGGAACAACATCACACTTAACCTGATCCTGGTACTTGCCAATACTAAAGGACACAACAACTTGCTCTGTTATCTTGAGCTCAGTCTCATCATTGAGCCATTTGAGACGGCATGGGCGAGGGTGGGGTGTAATGATCAAGCCAAGCTTGTCAACAAGGTACTTGCTAGCCACGTTAGTACAAGAACCACCATCAATATTTAAGCTACATACTTTTTGCTCAATGTTGCATCTTGTATGAAAGATATTTTCCCTTTGGGTGATCTCTGGATCAAAAAGGGCACTGAGAGCTTTCCTGGTCACCAACAGCTCACCTGACTCAGGGTAATCAGTCACCTCCTCATCGGATGTCACAACCTCTATCTCAGCCTAATCCTGAGACTCATACTCTCCATCAGCCTTAAGGACCATTACACGCTTGTTTGGGCAGTCTCTTGCATAATGTCCTTTGCCCTAACACTTAAAACAAGTGATGCCATGAGTCCTTGGGGTTTGGGGGTAGAAGACTTACCTTGGTCGGGCTGGTTGCTCTTAGTTGAATCAGCTAGGTTCTTCTTGAACCGGCTCTCAACCTCAATGGCCTTACATTTTTCTTGACCACTTTGAGAAGGCTGAGTCCATGCTGGTTTGCTTCGGTTGGTGGACACATTCTTCCTCTTGATGTTTTGCTCGGCCTGAATGGCAAAGTGCAACAAATCCTCAAAGGTCTAATATGGCTGTCTTTCCACCTTGCGAGCAATCCTATCTTACAATCCTTCCAGGAACTGAGTCATCAGTGTCTCATCTGGTTCAGTGGTCTCCAATTTTTTCCTGAGGGATTCAAACTCCTCGAAGTACTCTTCCACGGACTTGGTTCCCTGAGATAATTTTCGAAAATGTTTCTGTAAGTCCCTTTGGTAATATGAAGGAATATACCTGGTCCGGAGCTTGGTTCACATTTCTTTCCAGGTACGTGCTCTCCATGCTGGTCTAATCTTAGAAATGTCTATATCCCACCAGGGTAGAGCATTATCAGTCAAGCTAGCAGCTGCCAAGGTGATTTTCTTAGACTCAGAGTAGTTGTAATACTCAAAGATGTACTCCATCCGCTTCTCTCATTCGATGTAGGTATCTGGATTGATATTCTCAGCAAAGCTTGGGGGAGTCAGCTTGAGGTCCTTGTCTCCAAGCCACGGGACTTCATCTCCCTGGTCTCGGCCTCTCCTCCTGCCTCGTCCTTCTTTGGATGGGACTCTCCGGTCTCGTCCTCTTCCGGGTTGGATGAGTTGATAGTCGGTTGGAGGTGTTGCTTTCGAGTATTCATTGTCTCCTTCAGTTTTTGAATGAGGGTCTTCCAGGTAGGGATGGTTTCTCTCCTGGATTCGTGGTCATGGGCCATGGGCTTGTTGCTCCAGTCGAGCCGATTAGGAGTTGCTCGTTGATGGTTTGCCTGGTTGGCTCCTCCGACTTGACCTAGGTCTCCCATTGTTTCCTGCAAAATCAAAGAAGAAAGAACAAGTAAAAAGGAAAAAAGAGAATTCGTTGGTCTTTAAGTAAGACACACGAATCAATCAAAAAATGGAAAGAAGAATATATGAAAATTTAGAAAAGAAGCAAAAGATATATATATATATATATATATNAATATATGAAAATTTAGAAAAGAAGCAAAAGATATATATATATATATATATATTTGAGATATTAGACTTGGGGAATAAGTAAAATTAAGACTGAATATCTAAAACTAATTTGATCCAACTTAAGGAAAAGTTAACAATTAATCGACATCCAAAAATGGAAAACTTGTTGATTTCCCTTTCTCCTCAAGGTGGAACTTAACTTATTTTTAAAAATAAATAAATAGATAAGCAGGCAGGAACAAGAAAACTCAGAACTAAGGTGCAACCTAATATAAATATTTTTTGGGATTTCCGAATGCAATTAAGATGAAAAGCAAAGAAGATGAACTAAGGATGCAATATGACATGAGTAAATGGGTTTCTTCAGGAGCCTTTAGCTCTGATACCAAATGATACATGCTCGGACTCGAGGCTGTAAGGATGCATGGTCTGAGGTTCTTCATGGTCGACTGTTACGGTTCCAGACAGACTGACCGGCTGGAACTCGGATGGACATGCTGATTGGAAGGATGGATCCGGTTGGTACCTGAAACAAAGAACAATATTTTTATGAGTTTTTATGAGTTTATTATAGATGCAAGATGATAAAACATAACTAATATGCTTGAATGAATCGGATGGAACAGGATGAACAAAAGGAACAAATGGAACTATGGATGCAAGATGAAACAAAGTAATTGAAAGGAGATAAGAGATGGAGATGGGATTGTGTTGTTGGATGTATGCCTCTCTCAACAGATCGAGGGATGGATGGTGAAGTAAAGATGAGATTGAGCCTGCTGGATGTGTATCACTCTCAGTCTGAATAGGTGGATGGTATGGAATGAAGAATCACCACAAGCTTGGTGGAAGAAGCTTGATAAGATCCGGAGGCTGCTCCTGGTCGAATCACAGAACTAGAAGATTTAGGGTTTTCTTTGCTAGGACAAAATGACTCGTTTATTGATAAGATAACAGATACACGGCTGCTCATATGGGGATTAAATACCCGCAGCTTTGCCCTTCTAGGGGACTTGAAGTAAAAGCAAAATAATAAATGAAAGACTTGTTCGACAAGGCCAAAGACAAAGTGAGCCGACTCTACTTGGACACTAAAAGGCTAACATTTGCCTTGTTTATTGGAGTCATTCAAAATTAAAAGAAGGACCTAATAGTTTGCCACTGAAATAACAAGGACACAAAACAAAAACAATAAACCGTTTAGAAATCATAATTGAATTCTTACCTTGGTTGAACCGGCTGATCAAATCTCAAGACCGGATGGAATGGGGATTGGGGCTGGACCGAGATGGCTTGTGGACAAGACTAAACCGGCTTGGTTCTGGATGATGGATTGGAATTGAATGGAGCTGGTTGGTTCATGAATCTCAAGTGGACTGTCCGGGTCTTGGATCTTCAGCTTGACCATCTCTTGGATCAGTAGTTGCTCTTGGCTGTTTTGGTCCTCTTGATCCATCAATTCTTGGACAGACTTGTTGAGTTCATCTCTGATGACCCGAGCACCTGACCGGGTGGTTGGACCTCTTTGTATTATGGGAACCTCTACTTGGATGGCCGCATCACTTTGAGATCATCAAAGCGGATTAAGCATCATCAAAACATCTCTGTTACATTTCAGTTGGCAAGAGGTAAGTAGACAATTCTTTTAATGCATGTTAGACATAGATTAAGTTGGAATTAAATGGACTTTAGTATCATGTACTTGTTAGTTGGGAGAAGGCTTGACAATAAATTCTTGGTTGTTTTAATTTTAGGTAAATACATTCAGTGGTGTTGGTTGTTTTAGTTTTAGGTAGATAAATTGATTGCCATTAACACATAACACCTACTAAAATCTCCTAACCTTTGCTTTTATAACCGACCAACTCTCCCTTTCTCATTTCATATCCCCTTCTCCTCTGAAATATCATTTCTTAAAACCGAAAAAAACACTCCTTAGCAATTTTAAATTCCTTCTCCTTCGCTATGGATCCATTTAGTCAACCTTGTAGCTTTCAAAACCTCTTAAACAGTCAACAACCCAACACCTCCTTCTTCTTTGTCAGTCGTGAACCTAGTGTAGAACTCTCTGCCTCTGATGGAGACAAAGATGGACACATTGTGTCGGACCGTAAAGAAAGACGCAAATGGTCATCAGTTGAAGATGTTGTGCTTATAAGTGCTTGGTTGAAGAACTCCAGAGATCTTATGACAGGAAATGAGAAAAAAAGCAATTGCGTTTTGGAAACGTATTGCATCTTATTTTGGATCAAGTCCTAAGCTTACTTGTTTGCCAAAGAGAGATCCAAGTCACTGTAAAAAAAGGTGGGGGAAGATTAATGAGGGTGTATGCAAGTTTGTTGGGTGTTATAATGCTGCAACGAAACAGAAATCCAGTGGGCAGAGTGGGATTGATGTTTTGATAATAGCGCATGAAATCTTCTTCAATGATTACAAGGTAAAGTTTACACTCGAGCATGCATGGTTGGAGCTTCACCATGATCAGAAATGGTGTAGAGCTTCTTCTACTAAAGATAAGAATCTCAAAAAAAAAAAAGTTAGATGACCAGTCCGCACAGTCATCAACCTCTGTGCCAGGTTGCCATGGAGAGGATGAAGCAATGGCGTATCCTGTTGGTGTTAAAGCAGCAAAGGCAAAAGGTAGAAGCAAGGCAATGGCACATGAAGATGAAGTGAAGCCGCTTATGGAGTTTCAGATCATGTAAGAGATTAGGCAGAAGGACTCTGCTTTGAAGGAGAAGCTTAACAAGCAAAAATTGCTTGACAACCTAATTGCCAAGATAGAGTCTCTTAGTGAGCTTGAAATCGCCTTGAAAACTAAACTAATTACTGACATGTTGTCAAGTTGGGTTGGCAAGTTTGTTTGGCTTATCTTTATGCTTAATGTCGAGTTTGAATGTTTTTAATTTCGAGTCAGTTAGTTCGAGTCTGTTTGTTTGGCTTATCATGATGCTTCATGTCGAGTCTGTTTGTATGGCAACGTGTGATCACTCTTAATGCTTAATGCTTTTACTTGTATCTGTTATTTTTTTGTTTATATTCTCTCTTGTGTTTGTTGTCAAGTTTGTTTGTTGTCTTGTATATGTTGCTTTTTGTTTATATTGTCTCTGATCATTTTTTTTCTTTGCAGGTGGAACTCAAAAAGACAACATGTGACACAAGAAGACATGGGAGTAGACACAAGTCTAAATGAGTATTGTATAAATTTTCTAGTTTTTATTTGTCCTTGCATTATATGAGTATTGTATAAATTTATGTATCCAAAACCATGTGATTTACCAAATCCTTAGTAGTAAGTCACGACCATGTCATTTACCAAATCCTTATCAATGATTTTTTGGTCATTATCATCCATCAAATACCGAACTGCGTTCCGTGCTTGGTGTGCTATCACAGACTTGTGATATAAAGTGGTGTTGACATCCCTTTGAATAAGCCATCTTATTCTTAATTTCCTTTTAAGAGCATTTCCAACCAAAATCTATAATAGAAATATCTAAAATAAAAGAAAAAAATAGAGATAAGATTTTTGCTCCAATGTGTTATTCCTCTATAATAGAGGAATTATATATTTTCCTCTATAAATAGAGTAATGCTATTTTTTCCTCTATAGCATTCCTCTGTTTATAGAGTCAAATAAAGCATTCCTTTATTATAGAAGAATACATTGGAGCAAAAATTCCATCACTATTTTTTCTTATTTTTTACAGATTTCTATTATAGAGGTGAGTTGGAGATAGTCTATAAAATATTCTTTCCGCTTTTTCAAATCACCATTGCTTTCTAGCAACAAAATTTTCTAAAAATAGATAGTTTGAAGGATCTGTTAAAAGCTGGTGTTGAACTTCTTCAAGTTTGTGCAGAGCCTTTTTACCCTCTTTTGAATGAATAAACGTGTAAATATTTATCAAGTATGAGATAGGTTAAATGAATATAATTAATTTATACTATAATAAAATATTTTTTGACCAATATTAAAATTGAAAAATAAAATCATATTATAATTGTGAATCATTAAACTATTAAGTAAATGAATATGAGGCAAGTTATATAAATTAATTAACATATTTTCATAAAAATAGTGTTCTAAAAAATAATAATTTAATTATCTATAAGTTAAGAAATATTTTTTTAATAAAAAAACATATGCATAAAATTTATATTTTCAATTTTGAAATAAAAATTAATCATGCGTTTTGAAAGCGCGAGTCAAAATATAAATTTTTATTTAATATAAATTTTAAATTATTATATTAAGTATAATTGAATATATTTTACTTTGATAAAAATACAATAATAAATTTAATTAATATTAAATGGGGAGAAGTGAGTAATGGTTTCAGAAGCAAACCATGACCATCATAAATGGAAGACTTATCCCAAATGCGGCTATGAAATAAAGCCTCCCAACTAAACAAAAAAGAAATCCATCTTAAATAGTATTTTATTTTTTAGTGTTAATTTGCTTTTATGCCCATAGAGAAGTTTTTAATTAGGCATCTACAATACAATTGAGCTGATACTAATATTTTTATGACGATTTTAACCTTACATCTATATTCTTTTCCCTATGCGTAGCTTTGTCAGTAATCTATGCAAAAATCATTTTTCAAGACAACGGACACGCTTTGTTCGATGAGGCTCTGAAATGTGTCAGCCAACTATCAACCAATTTATATTTTCTCTTCTTCTGTCTTCTCTTATTCATGTTCTAGCTTTTCTATTTTCTTCTTATTTTTCTCTTGATTATCTTTTCTTTTCTCTCCATCCTTTTTATAACTGGTTTATGTAAGGAAGATTCGTTGGAGGCTAAGAAAACCAGCTAATTGTTTCGGCCATAAGAAGAAATCTCATAACTATTAGGTAAAAGCTAATCAATTTATTCCAATTTTTTTATAAAAATTTATTAAGTTTCTTGCTTTAAATAGATTTATGCAAGATTCAATTTTTTTTTTGAGTTTTTTGGGTGTTTATGACTTGACAAGAGTGTTAATTGTCTCAAAAATTTCAAAATATGTTTATGAGTTAGTAGATTGGATTCCAAGTATTAAGCTAAAGGAAAAAAAAATCTTCATTCTGCTGTTATAGTTTTCATGAAAGATAAATTATGAGTTAACTACTTCAGACATATTTAGTTGTTATATATATATATATTTCTATTAGCAGCAACTCAATAAGTGAAGTTGACTGATACATGTTTGTTTAGTTTCAACAATGTAGTTGAAGTTAACTGATGAATGTATGGTCTGAGGTACAAATGAGGTACCATGTATTGATAAATGTTTGGTTAGTTGATACAAATCATAATTGTTGTTGTTTGATTAATAAAATGAAATATGTTATAAGATAGTTGTTGATAGCTGATACATGGTATGTTAGTTGGTAGAAAATATGTTGTCATTTGCTGCTACATGATAAGTTAACTATTATAAAACATGTATTTTCTAATTGTTCAGATGTAATGAAACAATTGTTTTTAGTTGATACATGTTTTGTTAGCTGCTATGAAATTGATTATCGTTAAATACTAAATGTTTGGTTTTACGTGTCTTTAAAAAGTTAATGTTTATGAAGGATCTCACAACAAGTAATTTGACCCGAGTGAGGATTGAAAAAAATAAGCAAAAGAATGAAAAGCCAAATAGGACAAAGAAAGAGACAATGATGCTAACTAGGGATGGGCATTTTATCCGTTAAATTTGATTCGATTCGTTATTCGTTTCGATTCGATCCGAAAATTCCGAATATCCGTAAACTTTCGAAGCAAAGCAAATACTAAAAATTGATATCCGTTAAAATCAAAGCAAATCACAAATATTAAAAATTTGGGAAGCGGATATCCGCTCCGATCCGGCAATGTATAAATACGTGTATATCTTGATTATATTTAAAGTTTTAAATGTATAAAACTATATAATTATTATTCTAACATATAATTTGACAAATTTTATTTATATTATTACTTATATAAAAGTATTACATAAAAAGAACTAACATAGTATAACTTTTGTCTTAAGTTTTGTGCTATTATGATTATTAACTAAGTTTAAAAAACTTACAAAATACGTAGATTCACTACTTCTTTTAATTTTTATTTTATATATTATGCTAAAGAAATACTTTACAAAACAAATTTGTATCAAATTTTTAAGATTATTTGTATAAATCAAAACATATGAGATATCCGTAAGTATTCGTAAATATCCGCAAATATCTATTTATTTTTCGGATATCTGTTTTTCAGGATATCCATATTTTTCCGAAGCAAAGCAAATCAAAAAATTAGATATCCGTAACATACAAAACAAATCACAAATACCTTCAAAAATCCAGATATCCGATCCATGCCCAGCCCTAATGCTAACCCATGATGCATTAGATGTTATAAATAAGATTACCTCTGTTTGATAAAAAATGGTAAGATGTGACAAAACAGTATCATAGCTGATACATGAATTTGTTAACTGTTAAATGGTTTGATATATTGTTTGTTAGTCGATATATGATTTGTTAGCTGATTTTTGATATATTACTTGATACATTGTTTGGTAATTCATATAACCAACAATGATACATTAATATAATGTTTGTTGCCTATTAAGATGATTGAGAATTTATGTCCAATAAATATAGTGTGTAAACATAATATAACATACATAATAGTGAATATTTATTCTTTGACACCAAAAATATTACAAAAGAGTTGTCTTTAGTTGTTATATTGTTTGTTATCTATTCCAAAATAATATATCAACTAAGAACCTTGTATAAGCTAATGATAACTATTGTCTAACATTTTACCAACCATTTATCAATTAACTGCAACTAGTTTTTAACCGCTAATAAAATATGTAGTCTGAATGTCAATATAAATAAAGAATCCACTAAAACATAAATAGTATATGCTAACCTAAAAAATACCAACTAACGCATATGTTGTCAATAACATGGTTTTCTTGAACTTGTGATACAACACCACATAGACATATAAAAAAAAATATTTACCAAATTTTCTTTGTCCATAAACCCACTATCATGGATCTACGATCTCCACTTCATCTGTTATAAAATTTCAACAAATTTTTGAATCTTTGTCAGAATCTGTGTAAAAATTTATCAAAGTTTTATTCAACCTTCTCAAAAAAAAAAACACGATAACATATATAAATCAATGTAAGATAAAATTTCTGAGAAAAATTAGGAAGTGTGTAGCTAATATTTAGATTGCAGAAAATAGGATATGCAAAAAAAAGTTAAATTATTTTTGTTTTTAATTATTTTGTAAAAAAATTCCACGTGACAGTTTTTTATTCGCTAGATGATTTGCGCATTAGTATATAAGGGAATTTGAAATAAATTAGGAAGTAGATTTATATACTATTATTTGTGAAGTGATTTTTCGCATTTGAGCTCTCACTTTAAAAGTTAAAGCGGTTAATATCGTTTATACCCTTAATGAATTAAACTATATATATTAGCCAAAAATAAAAATGAATTTTAAATCTTTTTAATTATATAAGTGATTAAAACTAATAATAGTAAGAATTATCCAAAGTGTTATATATATTTAAAATAAAAAGGATAATTTCTATATATATTATTGTTATCCGAAAAAGTCTTTTAATAAAAAATTTTTTTAAAAAAACACAGAAAACATAACTAAATATTAATAAAATAAAATTATTGATTTTATATAATTAAAAAAGAATATTGACTGATTTCTAATACTTATTTATTAATAATAAATATAGCATAAAAATTTCAATTATAGTACCTAAGAACTTTGAAATAAAAACATAAATAATAATTTAGCATTATGATATTTTAATTAGTAATACATGTATAATTATATAAGTGATTGAAATTAATAATAGTAAGAATTATCCAAAGTGTTATATATATATTTAAAATAAAAAGGATAATTCCTATATATTTTGTTGTTATCCGAAAAAGTGTTTTAATAAAAATTCAAAAAGAAAACAGGAAACATAACAAAATAAAAATCAAATAAAATTATTAGTTTTATATAATTAAAAAAAGAGAATATTGAGTGATTTCTAATATTTATTTATTTATAATAAATCTAGCATAAAAATTTCGAAAAATTATACTACCTAAGAATTTTGAAATAAAAACATAAATAATAATTTAGCATTATGATATTTTGATTAGTAATACATGTATTAATAAATAATTATAAAATCTTGTGCCCGCATGTGCGGGCGAAGCACCTAGTAGTTAATATTTAGATTGCATAAAAGCAGGAGATGCAAAAAAAGTTAAATTATTTTGTTTTTAATTATTTTGTAAAACATTTCCACATGTTAGTTTTTTATTCGCTAGGCGACTTGCGTTTTAGTATATATGAGATATGATTCAGTTTTAAATAGACATTTTAAAGCTGGTTATGATATGCTATGTTTTTGCTTTTATATGAGTCACAAATTCATTTATATACCAAATAGTTATAATACATCTAACACATATAAAAATAATTATTTTAAAACTTAAAAGAAAGGATTTGTAAAGTAGAATTAAAGGAAATTTAAATTAGAAATCAAGGAAATTTAAATTAGAAAATTATTTTTTGGAAAACTTTAGAATTTAATTTGTATAAATTACTTTATCAATTCCATATTACTAATATACTAAATTAGTAACTTAAATTTTAGTTTTTTAATTATATATATATATATTTCTGTAGAATATTAGAGGATAATTAGTTTACTTTGTGTTTTTTTTTTATTCCACTTTTACTGATGATTTTAATGAGTTAATCTACTATTTCAAAAATCCCCTATATATTAAAGTATAAACAGTTTTTGAGACTAACTTTATGTTTATGTGTTATTAAAAACAATGTCATTTCCAACGTGGCAACACCATATTCCTTCTTAGCCTCTTTACATTTTCTTACTAGATTTATTTCATTCTTTGCCATTATGAATAAATTGTAATTTAAAATAATGTTTTAGTTATGTTATGATTATGTGCGTAGATATGGAAAATAAAATCTAATCGGTAATTTGTTGACTTGTTCGTTAACATGTTTTATTTCTATATAAAACCGGTTATCATATATTAAATCACATAATATATGATGCTATTTTAATTATAATGTATAATCTACATTATAAATTTATAACTTTGTGTTAATTATAATGTATACTCAACATCACACTATATATTATTATAAAACCGAATGTATTATCATATATTATCATCTATTAAACCATGAGTTGATATGTTAATTATAATGTATATTCTACATTAATTTATAAAAAATGTATACTTTACATCACATTATATATTATTATAAAACCGAATGGCTTGATATCATCAAACGATCCATTTATATAAAGACATCGTGAGACATGTAACATAATATAGTACTTCTTTGAAACGTCTACTATGTTTTAAATTGACATAAAACGACCATTTACACATTAATTAAATTTTATCAATGTCATATTTATGGCATTTTAGTGTAAATGAATCTGATTCAAATTAAGCGAAATAAATATATTCCTACGTTAATTATTGCATTGATTCGCTCAATTTAAGTTTCTAAAAGTTAAATATTAATTAAGAATCACACTTTACAGTAAAAAGGTAGATCGCATTGATCTTAATGACATTTCTACGTTAATTACAGCATTGATTTTCTCAATTAAAATTTTTAAATACCAAATGTGAATTGTCAATCTTGCATTACTTTATGGTTTATAATTGTATGACTCTCATTTTACCCATATTAGGAATGTATAAATATTAATATGACACTAATTTAGTTATATATGTACTTAATAATAACGTTTTTTATGGTAATAGATTTTCAACGTCGACATCAAATCATATGTCGTATAGAAACTAGAACTCATAGCACATCAAATTTAAAATTAAAATAATGATCGTTTATACGATTAAATTTGATTGACCAGATCATCAGTGATATATTTGACGTGCCACTAATCTTGTGAAGTGATATATTAATTGATTCAATTATTATGGCATGAACCCTATTTGTTATTACTATATATATCAAATTAAATTTTCATCTACCGTATCACAACCTACAAACTCAAAACAAGTAAAGATTATGAGTGCTATGGATTTTATCTCTCATTTGAAGCCAAGTTACAACTCTAACATGTAATCTTCGTTTGATTATGATTTTTAACTTTGTATTATCTATAAATTAAAAGTTATAGTTTCTTTTAATCTATTAACCATGCGCAAGCGCAGGTTATCACCTAGTAGTAGTGTATTTATTTAATTATAAACTGGCCTAATATGTTCTGGATTTTATGAGCCTATAATATTGAGCTTTATGTGTATGTTTGTGAGTTCATCTTATCCATTATAAAATAAAGTATAAGCATTTTTTGAGACTAACCTTATGTTTACGTGTTATTAACAACAATGCAATTTCTAACGTGGCAACACCATATTCCTTCTCAGTCTCTTTATGTAAAAACTCTTTTTTACTAGACTTATTACATTCTTTGCCATTATGAATAAATTGTAACTTAACATAATGTATTAGTTATGTTATGATTATGTGCGTTGATATGGAAGATAATATATAATCGGTAATTTGTTGATCTGTTTGTTAACGTGTTTTATTTCTTTATAAAACCGGTTACCATATATTAAATCACATAATATATGATGTTATTTTAATTATAATGTATACTCTACATTATAAATTTATAAATTTTTGTTAATTATAATGTATACTACATCACACTATATATTATTATAAAACCGAATGTATTATCATATATTAAACCGTGCGTTGATATGTTAATTATAATATATATTCTACATTAACTTACAAAATTTTGCATCACATTATATATTATTATAATGGCTTAATATCATCAAATGATCCATTTATATAAAAGCATTGTGAGACATGTAATATAATATAATACTTCTTTGCAACGTCTACTATGTTTTAAATTGACATAAAATGACCGTTTACACATTAATTAAGTTTTGTCAATGCCATATTTATGGCAGTTTAGTGTACATGAATCCGATTCAAATTAAACAAAATAAATATATTCCAACGTTAATTATTGTATTACTTCGCTTAATTTAAGTTTCTAAAAATCAAATATTAATTGTGAATCACATATTACAGTAAAAAGACATATTGCATTAATCTTAATGATATTTCTACGTTAATTATGGTATTGATTTGCTCAATTTAATTTTTTAAAGACCAAATATGAATTGTCAATCACGCATTTCTTTATGGTTTATAATTGTATGACTCTCATTTTATCCCAAATTAGGAATGTATAAATATTAATATGACACTAATTTAGTTATATATGTACTTAATAATAACGTTTTTTATGGTAATAGAGTTTCAACGTCGACATTGAGTCATATGTCATATAGAAACTAGAATTCATAGCATGCCAAATTTAAAATGGGAATGTGATCGTTTATACGATTAAATTTGATTGACCAGATACTCAGTGATATATTTGACGTGCTACTAATCTCGCGAAGATATATTAATTGACTCAATTACTGTGGAATGAACCCTATTTATTATTATTATATATATCAGAGTAAATTTTAATCTACTTATCACAACCTACAAACTTCAAAACAAGTAAAGATTATGAGTGCTATAGATTTTATCTCTGATTTGAAGTCAAGTTACATCTTTAACATGTAATTTTTGTTTAACTACAATTTTTACTTTATATTATCTATAAATTAAAAGTTATAGTTTCTTTTAATTTATTCACCCTACGCAAGGCGCAGATTATCACCTAATGTATGTAAAGCACATACTTTTATATATATATATATATATATATATATATACGATTTTGAAACATAATATTTTATTGACCGTAAAAAACATGGTATAACCATTTAATTACCAATTTAGTTTAAATTATATAATTATTTACATTAATCAATCTTATATATGACATGTATAGAATACCTTTTCTAGAACAAATAAACGTTTGATGAAAAAAAAACGTTCATTTAACATTTATGTTTGTTTGTTTTGTAATAGATATTCTGTCAAATTTTCTGTGGATGTTATATATTAGACTAATTAATGTAGATAATAAAATAGTTCATATGAATTTATTAATTAAAGAATAATTATTTAAAATACCATAAATTGGTTATCACATTTTAAAAATACCAACAGATTTATGTAAGGAATTTATTTTGTTTGTGTATTTTTATTTAAAAATAAAAAATATAAAGTTGAATAAAAGACTAGAGACAGAAACGGCCAAAACCATGTCTCTTTTTTCGTTGGGATGTTACCTCATTCGAATATCTTTCTTATATATTTTTTGAATTTTTTACTGTTCTATATAATTTTTATGTGAGAATGAGGATCTAATCAAATAAACAAATAAAAAATATGATAAAAATACATAAAGTAATATTATAATTAGATTTTTTTATTCATGAGCAAACAAGATAATATAATATCTTTTTATACTATAGAAAATATAAATTAACCCTTAAATCACCAATTGTATAAAAAATGACCACTTTCTAATGTTTTTTCACTTTTTGCAACAACATTGAAGTTTTGGAAAAGGACCAAGACATGCCCCTGCCGAAAATTTTCTTTTTTTACACTCAGCTGCGCATTCAGTGTCTAACCAATCTTTTGTACAATATCTTATACTGCAATAAGTATATCCATCCCCATAATTGATCACTGCACAAATACAACCAAATTAAAGAAAAAGAATATATATTCATACATATACATAACATCAATTTCACTAATATCAAATTTTTAAAAACAAAACAGTAAAAATAGTATTAAAATGAATAAAAGATAGATCAACATGAACAATTTACTACATACCCGGTGATGCTAAAACATTGGAGTTGGACAACGACGACGTTGCTAATACCACTACAAGAAAAAATATAACAAATGTTTTTCTGATATTCATTGTTTTATTTCTGTCAATTTTGTTGTGGGAAAAAAAATCGAAATGCTTTATTTATATGATTCTTAGTCAAAAGTTGTCATAAATTTGTGCAGATCTCCCTTATTAAAACAGAATCTTACCTTTGACCTAATCTTTCTTTTGTAGATTTTTAAATTAAATATACATTTTGACTTTTTATAACCTTAAATCACTAATACTATTTTCTTTATATTAAAATTCATGTTTCCAAACAACACTATAATTAATATTGTGTCCAAATAATATAAAACATTAGATCTCATCTTTTTAATAATTTTTTTTAACAAATTTCATTCAAATTATTTAGATAAATTAAATAAATGAAAAAGTTCAAATAATTTTTAAGAACAATGAAAATAAATATTATCTATAAATTAAAAGTTATAGTTTCTTTTAATTTATTCACCCTACGCAAGGCGCAGATTATCACCTAATGTATGTAAATCACATACTTTTATATATATATATATATATATATATATATATATACGATTTTGAAACATAATATTTTATTGACCGTAAAAACATGGTATAACCATTTAATTACCAATTTAGTTTAAATTATATAATTATTTACATTAATCAATCTTATATATAACATGTATAGAATACCTTTTCTAGAACAAATAAACGTTTGATGAAAAAAAAAACGTTCATTTAACATTTATGTTTGTTTGTTTTGTAATAGATATTCTGTCCAATTTTCTGTGGATGTTATATATTAGACTGATTAATGTAGATAATAAAATAGTTCATATGAATTTATTAATTAAAGAATAATTATTTAAAATACCATAAATTGGTTATCACATTTTAAAAATACCAACAGATTTATGTAAGGAATTTATTTTGTTTTTGTATTTTTATTTAAAAATAAAAAATATAAAGTTGAATAAAAGACTAGAGACAGAAACGGCCAAAACCATGTCTCTTTTTTCGTTGGGATGTTACCTCATTCGAATATCTTTCTTATATATTTTTTGAATTTTTTACTGTTCTATATAATTTTTATGTGAGAATGAGGATCTAATCAAATAAACAAATAAAAAATATGATAAAAATACATAAAGTAATATTATAATTAGATTTTTTTATTCATGAGCAAACAAGATAATATAATATCTTTTTATACTATAGAAAATATAAATTAACCCTTAAATCACCAATTGTATAAAAAATGACCACTTTCTAATGTTTTTTCACTTTTTGCAACAACATTGAAGTTTTGGAAAAGGACCAAGACATGCCCCTGCCGAAAATTTTCTTTTTTTACACTCAGCTGCGCATTCAGTGTCTAACCAATCTTTTGTACAATATCTTATACTGCAATAAGTATATCCATCCCCATAATTGATCACTGCACAAATACAACCAAATTAAAGAAAAAGAATATATATTCATACATATACATAACATCAATTTCACTAACATCAAATTTTTAAAAACAAAACAGTAAAAATAGTATTAAAATGAATAAAAGATAGATCAACATGAACAATTTACTACATACCCGGTGATGCTAAAACATTGGAGTTGGACAACGACGACGTTGCTAATACCACTACAAGAAAAAATATAACAAATGTTTTTCTGATATTCATTGTTTTATTTCTGTCAATTTTGTTGTGGGAAAAAAAATCGAAATGCTTTATTTATATGATTCTTAGTCAAAAGTTGTCATAAATTTATGCAGATCTCCCTTATTAAAACAGAATCTTACCTTTGACCTAATCTTTCTTTTGTAGATTTTTAAATTAAATATACATTTTGACTTTTTATAAACCTACCTTAAATCACTAATACTATTTTCTTTATATTAAAATTCATGTTTCCAAACAACACTATAATTAATATTGTGTCAAAATAATATAAAACATTAGATCGTATCTTTTTAATAATTTTTTTAACAAATTTCTTTCAAATTATTTAGATAAATTAAATAAATGAAAAAGTTCAAATAATTTTTAAGAACAATGAAAATAAATATAACTTATTTTTCAGGTTTAGATACTATTAAAACATTTCAATCAAGAACAAATCAATTAAATTAATGGATTACTTATTTATATTTTTCTAAATAATGGTCATGTCATTTATTTAAATAACATAATAATTCAATAATAGTCATTATAATATATATATATAATATATTTTTTCTGTATATATATATGTATATATATTAACACCACACATTGGAAATAACTACATTGTATAATAAATGTAATAACAAAAATAATTATGAAAAATGTTCAAAATATATATTTCATCAGAAGAAAAGTGTTTAACATAAATTGTGAACAAGATAAATTATACGAGAAATAAAATAAAGTTAACTAAGCTATATAAAAAGGGTAATCTTATCAAGAAATATTTATAGTTCTTAATTATTTTTATCTATTATTTTCTCTATCAAAATTTTGTAGAAACATCATAATTTCATAACATTGCACAACAGTGAACTATAAAATTTAGATTAAAAGGTGACATATTATGATACTGTAACCGTTTAAATCAAATCGGATTACATACTAGTCATCCATCGGTTCAATTGGTTAGTCTCAAGGTTTAGTGATTTTTAGAAGTTTAAATATGCATATTTTTTAAAACATAAACTGAATTATTGGATAATTAGATTATCCGGTTTAACCGCGGATCCGGGTTGAATTTATCCAATGTGTCTATAAGTGAGCCTTTCTGTTGTCGCCACACAGTCCGAGATAGCCTGCCACAAGAAATGCTTCATCTTACTCGAGGATTTTATCTTCCACACATGACTCTGAAGGCTCGTGATACTCGGTTCTAGAACTTTTTCTTGTGTAAGACTCAGCTTGGTCGATCATAGTAGTTCGTAACCAAATTTAACTGAATACACTCATGATTTGTTTGGTTTCAAACAAATTCATTTGGAGTTAGAGATCGAGAAGGTTTTAGTCCAAGTATCACAGGGATGTCTTCTGGGTGAAAGAGTTCTCGTAAAAGATGGATATCCCACTCCTTGGTATCATTCCTAATAAGGGACTTGACAAGAAGTTGGGGAAATCTGTAAACAATGTTGTCAGCAGGTTTAGTTGATCGAGCAACTGAGTCTGGAACCTAAGACTCACTCTAAACTCTTGTATCTCGTCCCATACCAATTGTTTTCCGTAAACCCAATATGAATATAGTTTTTTCTGCCATGATACTACGCCATCCATATGATGTTGAGTATATTCGTCGATCTTGCAGAGGAGAGGTATGATTATAGTACATTCCTTTCATAACACGTGCCAATAAAGAATTTGGGTAATTGATTAATCTCCACAATTGTTTTGTAAGAAGCACTATATTGAAAATCATGGAGATCTCGAACAACAAAGCCCACCATATCCTTAGGGGTACAAATCTCGTCCCATGCTATCCAATGTAAACTTCAGCATTTTTATTTCAAACTCCACTAAAAGTTAGAAATTGTGCTTCTTAATTTCTCAGTAATGCCTTGTGGAAGCAAAAAATACTACATCACAAATGTCAGAACTACTTGAGCCACAAAATTGACTTGAACTTCTTCTCCTCCTTTGGATAGGAGTCTTAATGATCATGTGTTATCTCGCCCATTGATTCGATCTTGTATAAAAGAGAAAACTTTCATCTTTGAGCCACAAATTTTCTCATGTAATCCTAGATACATCCCCATGCCTCCTTCAGAAGAAAAGTACATGACATATTTTATATCTGTTTCAGAGAAACATCCACTTGGTTTCCAAAAATCATCAAAGATTTTGCCACATTCAGTCTTTGTCATGATGCTTTCCCTTATATGTCTAAAATACTCATGATCTCCCTGCATTGGCTTACTTCCACCTTACAGAAGAAAAGACTATCGTCTACAAAAAGAAGATGTGAGATCCTTGGGCTCTCCCTAACAACACGGAGGACTAAAATCTTCTTCTCCGCTTCCGCTCCATTCAAGAGAGAGATCAAAGCCTCCGTACACAAGATGAACAAAAAGGAAGAAAGGTGGTCTTCTTGTCTCAAACCTCTCCTTGATAAGATTTTCCCTCTTGATTAACCATTAACCAAAACTTGATATGTGACCGACGTGACACAACACACAATAAGGTCAATCAGTCTCTCATCAAAACCCATCTTCAGCATCAACGCTGCTATAAAACTTCATTTCACTCTATCATAGGCTTTGCTCATATTTGTTTTAATAGCCAAAAAATCTTCACTAAATCTCTGGTTTGTCCATAACGCATGAAAGTTTTATTTCGTTAGCAGAATATTATTAGTAATCAATCGCTTTGCCACAAAAACGGATTGCGTCTCTGAGATCAAGTGTGGGATAACCCTCTTCAATCTCTTGCATAGAAGCTTAAAGATAATATTGTAGCTCACATTACATAGACTAATAGCTCTAAACTTTTCCATCTCTCATGGTTTATTTTTTTGGGGAATAAGGCAAATATTTATCTGGTTCAACAGTGGATTAAAGCTCCATGTGGCAAAGAAATCTTTACAAGTCTAATAATGTTTTAACGCATCTCACGTCAGAATTTCTAATATAATTCACTAGTCATGCCATCCGGATAGAGAGATTTTTCCAGATTGATATCGAATAGAGCCTTTCTTATCTCCAGTTCAGATGGTTCTGCTAGAAGAAGTCTATTATCAGCGAGAGACACCTTCCCGGAGATAAAACGAAGTGATGTACCTAGGTCTGGTGGTGAAGAAGTGGAGAAAAGGTCCCAAAAGTATTGAACAACAACATTCTCCACTTCGAGTGCACTCTCTATCAACTTCCCATGCTTATGTTTGATATGGTTATTCGATTTATGTATCTTCGTTGTTTTGTAATGGCATGATGAGATTTAGTGTTTTTGTCTCCATCTTTATGCCATATGTCCCCACTCTTTTGTTCCCAGAATGTGTGGTCTTCTCTAAAAGCTGCAAACAACTGTCTTCTCAAATCTTCCAACTCCTCCGTTGTAGAATTATCATCATTTTGTGTCAAATCTCTCTTATTAGTTAGTTCTTCTATCAACATAGTAGAATTCGATGGATTTTGCTTCTTCTAAGTACTAATCTTATTTCGACAAGAGGTAACTTTTTGATGAAAATTCCTAGCTAAAATTTCATCAAATTGTTCACATCCTGAGATTACGGCTTCCTTGAAACTTGGCTTCCCTATCCACCTTTTATCAAATCTAAAGCTCTTCCTTGTCTTCTGAACCTTGGATTGGATCCGTGCTAGGACCGATCTATGGTCCGACCCCCAAAGTTTAAGTATTCCACCATAGGTTGGCCAAATAAAGCGTGCCACTCTTCGTTTGCCACTGCTCTCTCAAGTTTACATTTAAATTTTCTAGAGCGTCTTTTTCATCCATGAGAATGAATTTCCTTTATATGAGAAGTATAACATTCCTCAGTTTTCTAACATGATTCGAAAAGGGAGGAATGAACTTTCTAAACAACGCCTTCCTCCCCTCTTCTCATGGTTTCCGATAATCTCGTTGAAATCTCCAGTCATGAACCATGCTCCTCTTTGATTGGTACTCTTGTGTGACAATCATTCCCAAACTAGGTTCCGTCGTCCAGCAACAGGGTCACCGTATCTCAAAAGTCATAAAAACCGCATGTCCTTCGACTCTAGTTTTAATATCAATCATGTGTGTGTCCGCATACAAGATAGTAAAGGATCATCCTTATAAAAAGTGCAAGGCCACTGCTTCGTCCATGAGGCTCAACGGCACAATCTTGATCATAACCATAAACAACTTACAAATTTTGCAGAACATGACGATTGTTTTATTGTTTCTGTTAACAATAGAAATCTGGGTAAAAAACAATGATATAATTCATCAAGATGTTCTTTTATCATATCGACTCCCACTAGTTGACAGTTCCATGCCACCACATTCATCTTACAAAATTAATGGTTTTTAGAAATATATATAGGTATACTGGACATATAAACACCAGTTAAATAACTAATGTAATGAGCCGGAACCTTGGACAACATGATGTATTTAAAGGACGACGTTTGTAGTTTGTCCCGTCTCTTTGTTAATGAATTATCACTAGGGCAAGGTCTCGCGCATAAAATGACAAGGACAAATTTCTTAGCAAAAGCTAGAACTATGAAATGTTTGATTGAAAATTTTGGAGTGAATGATTTGTCTTCAAAAACTTTCTTTTCTTGTTTCTCTTTTTCCTTTTTGAAAGTTTCACTTCGCTTGAGTTTAATAGTTCAAACTTGATGCATCTCCCAATCTTAAGCGCCAAGATACACAGATCTCGTAACAATGGATAATCACAAAGGTCAAAATGAGCTGCCGTGAAGGTCTTTTAAAATACTTCTAAGTACAAAGACTTAAGCTGCATCCAATATTTAAAATCTTGGTATTGGGTAAAACATTCGTAGTTACTCAGTAGATCATATGCAAAAGCATGAAGAGCAGAGTTTTGGTCTTCGAAGGTGAGATCACAACAGAGCAGGTGTTCTTAAAACTTGTAAACAAAGATTTTAAATCTTTAAGACAAAAGAAACTCAAAATCTTAGTCAAAGCTAAAGACCCGTTGTAGAGTCACACCGAGGGAGCAGAGGAGGCAGCTTCCTTCTCCTGCACAAAAGATGGCGTTGTTTGCTTCAGAAGAGGATGAATCTGCTACAAGTGAAGACGGTAGGAGAGGGACTAGGTACAAACCTCGAACGCTCATCTGCTACAATCAAAATTAGTTTAATAGAGTTAAAAGGGTAATAAGGGTATTTGATTAAGTCGCCAACTAATGAATGATAGAGGTTTAAAAAAGTGACCATCCTCTAAATAAGTATTGATTCCTCGTTTCTCAGTTCTAATTCTTGGATTGACTTGTGGTCACTCTTACGTCTACAGAACCTTATCCTTGATTAGCTTTTTTTTTTCTGTAATTCAGTTAACTTGTCGCGTAATAGAAGAGTTGTAATCATGAGCTGCTTTGGTTGGTGTGGGAATGATAATGATTTCCATAATGCTGATGATGCTAGACCTATGCCAACCTACATCCCTGCAGGTAGCTCTAGTTCCTCATGTAGAAGCCGGAAAACCGAACTGATATAAACAATAATACTAAAGCGATGTTAAGGAAAGAGACGAATCAAAATACGAATTAAAACCGATAAGGAATACGCATTTGTAATAAGGATGGAGGCGAGATATGATCTCTTTCCTTAACTCTAAATATTCGCTTCGTAGTGAGACGAAACTGTGCGAATACCGAGTCCCAGGATACAACCATGGTTAGCGATTCACGCTTCACTCGTGAATGCTCTATCGAACTATTACTACGAAACACTCTCGACTATAGACTTACGCTAAGGGATTTGCTGGTTTCGCTTTGAGAAGTGTGAAAAAACGTAAGAAATGAATGAGGAGGAGAGACGATATTTAAAGAGAAGGAGAAGACCCACTTCCCGCAACAACTGCTGCATGTGGGCGAGAATCTCGCGGAGATCAAGGGAAGTTGAGTTGCGAAAACTTCTTCCTCAAGACACTCTCTTCTCGTTTAAAGAATATATGGCAAACAGATGAAATGCGTGTCGTTTTAAGACAAACTACACACCGTTTAGACATAAACATCATGCTGTTTTTTTAATTTAAAATGGCAAAAACGTTGGGCTTAACTTGGTCCAAAAAGAATCTTATTGGGCCGGAGGTCCTCTACCAAGACCAAGCCCACGCCGAGCCGAGCCGGGACGGCAGCGGCGGCACGCGCGTGGGGACTCCTCTCTTCCCATGAGCTGTTTAACCCATGCTATCATGGGAACATATATATATACTACTCATTTTTGTTGTTGTTGCCCGATGTGGGACAAACAACATTACTCCTTCTTCATTAACATAACTAATGGGCCAATTATTTCTTTTCACTTCAATTGTATAAAGCCATGGGCTTTAACAATGATCCAACACCTTATTGTATATACTCTGGCTTCTAATTTAATGTTAAGATCATCCCTGCAAAACCCAATTAAAAGAGTTTATTTTTCCTAAACCCAGCAAACCTATAGTTAAGATCATTAATGGACCAGGAAAGAAGCTCAGAAAATGCTTTTGATGAAGACCAGAAAGTGACCGTCCAGTTTCTTAAGAGGAGGTTGATAACCAAAGTTGAAGGAGCTTTGATGATAGGTGGGGGTTAAGGTTACGGAACGATGCGATCTTGTTTCTGATCTGAGTGTCAATCCACAACTTGATGACATCTGTAGAACTATATTGCTGTCCATGGAGCCTTGAATTGCGTTCTTGCCACAACCAGTATATCGTTGCCTGCTGAAGAAAAAAGTTTAACAGAAATTGTAAACAATAAATTTAAACAGGTTATAATATGAACCAACTTATAAAATAAAATAAAATACACAAAACAAATATAATAAAGTTAGCTAAGATATATAAAAGGGTAATATATATGATCTAGACATATTTATAGTTTTTAATTATTTTGTATCTCTCACTTTTTCTATCAAATTTTTGTAGAAACATCATAATTTCATAACATTGCAAAATAATAAATATAAAATTTAGATTAAAAGATGACATATTATGAATTATAACCATTTAAATCAAATTGGATCACATACTAGTCATCCATCGGTTCATTAGTTTCGAGGTTTAGTGATTTTTACAGGTTTTAAATATGCATATTTTAAAAAATCCAAACCAAATTATTGGATAATTAGATTATCCGGTTTAATTATGGATCCATGTTGAATTTAAAAGTACTGATTTAAATGCAAAAATATTTTAAATAAAAAATATTAGAAATTAACAAAATATTTATTAACTTATTAGTGAAATTTTTCATCATAAAAGATCATGTGCTTGTAAAGTGCAGATAAAGATCTAATATTTTAGTTAATATTATATAAAACTAAGCTGTAAATAAGAATAATCTTAATTTTTTTAAATGTAGTATTATATATATTGGAATGATGTTGATCCTTATTGGAATAGTTTATTTTGCTGAAAAGATATGATGCAAATATTTAAGAAATAAAAGCTTCTTAAAGGATATAGAAGTGACGCACATGTAAATAGTAAAGCAAATTAAATGGATTTTAAATAAAAAAATAATTATAGATATAAAGTAAACTCAAAGTGATCCTAGATGTAAAATAAATTTAATAGAGTTAAAGGGTAATAAGGGTACTTGATTACACATTAGCATACTTACGATCCACCATAATATGTAATGATATATTTTGCGCATGTTAGGTACTATATTCTTGTGAACTAACTAAAGAGTTAGTTACATATTGGGTTACTTTATCTTGGGTTTTTAGCATATTTAGGTACTTTTCAATTGAGGTGTATTTTTGGGCATTTCCTGATGTTGTGGTCTTACATTAATGTCCTTCTCGCTAACGAGAGGCAATTTCTGATCATAACAAGTAGAGGAAAGTAAACACTTGTTTGCTTTTTCAGTTGCCATTAATCGGTAGGCCGTTATATTAAAGTATTTTAAAACGAATCGGACGGCTGATAGTAAAGCAAGTACGATGATACTAAAAGCGGGTGTGTATTAATTGCTCATCTTCACCCCTTCTTTGTCTCCGGAAAGCACATCAAGCATATCTCCAAAGAACTTGTGGTAAGCATTCAAGTCCTAGATTTCTAAGAAACCACTCACCTTTAGCCATTTTTTATTTGTTTTCCATGGTTGTGTGTTTAGGTCTCAATGTGTGGTTAAGAGATGGTCGAGCTTTGTATGGTTGTAGTAGGGGAGTGGGTCTGTGGCGTCGATGGAGAAGGTTTGGGGGGACAAGGGTGGGTGGGCTGGGGTGTTTTCTGGCGTTGTTTGGTTGCTGGGAGAGGATTCTCTTCTCGCTGGAGAGTTATGGTTGCTGGTGTCATGGTCATGTGATATGTGGTTACCCAAGTGTGGGCGGCGGAGTTATTTGGTGGTGAGTTGTGGTCAAAAGAGACATGAAAGGAGGAGAATCCGGCGGGTGATGTGGGGTTAAGATTGGAGTGGGTGGGGGAAACATGGGTGG
This sequence comes from Sinapis alba, assembly GCA_012274485.2. Lineage (NCBI taxonomy): Eukaryota > Viridiplantae > Streptophyta > Magnoliopsida > Brassicales > Brassicaceae > Sinapis > Sinapis alba. Next base: position 91,567 of record MU106339.1, on the reverse strand, counting down.
GAGAGTTGTGGTTGGGTGAAGCTCCAACAGGGATTCGCGGAAGGTTAGATGGTATGATTGGTGTTGGTGGGGTTACAAGTAGGGGAGTTAACCGTTGGACGTTATACTGACTGTAAATTGGAGAACTTGGCTCAGCTTCTGGAGTTGGCTCATGGATCTGGTCAAGTTGTTGTGGTTGTGTATGAGTGTGCTGCTCCTCCTTGTTAAAAACGAGCAAATGTGTTACTGTAGTTAATGAAAGAAATAGTATTTTTATATTTTTAATGATTAACTAAGCTTGTTCTGGTTTTGGGGGCAATTTAGACAAAATAACATAAGAAAGTACTGGACTTGGTGAAAGTATGCCAACGTGATATAGGTCTAAGGAAATGTATGTCTAAGCGTAAAATTTTCCTAACTAAATTACCCTTGCAACTAGAAATAAAGAGAACCACCTATAACTTTTTTTTTTCGTTATCTTTCGTTTTCACAAATCTCACTTCATCAAAAATTTAATCCCCAGATTTTGAACTCAATCTCAAACCCATACCGGTGGTTGGTGTGTTAACCGACATCGACACCTAAGGAAAGGAAAACCTTATGTTACCAGCAGCTCGTTACGCAATAACTTCGAAGACAACCCTTATTTTCCAGTTTTCTGATAAACGGCTTAGATTCAACGGGATTACCCAGAACCAGCGTCTCTCAGTACGACAACATGAACAATGGAAGGTTTAACCTTTTCTATTTACATCTCTCTATTTCGATTTTAAAAACTAATTTTTTTTTTTTGATTATTGATTTTTTTTTTATGTCTAGTTATCGGCGAGGCTTTCCGGCTAGATTGCCACCTACAACTGACCACCCCAACTACTACCCTGACCCTACCACCACTGAAAACATACCCAAAGATGACCATAACTCCATCTCGCCTGACCACAACACTTATACCCCTCACCCACACCTAATGAAACTAACCATGAAGCCACTAACCACACCAACATTGCCCCTAACTATCTTACTCTTCGTTAGACCACATACCTCATACCTATAACTGCCAGCTAAAGGCTGACCCTGACCACATTTCCATGTCGCCTGAACATAACACCTTCACCCCTCCCCACATCGCTGCTAATCCTAACCACATAACCTTCACTCCTGACCACGTAACATCAGCCTCTCCAACCAAAACCTCTAACTATGACAACACATCCTCATCCTCTCATCACAACATCTCAGACCCTGACCACATGACCATAAACCCTTCCATCTACAAAAGAATTGACCACACCAAAAAGAAGAAAATCTAGCATTTAATTCATGCTAAAGTCCCCTCTTTTTCTCGAAAGTGTATTGTCGTTAACCTCATCCATAAGGTCAAAAACATAAACACTCAATCCAACGTTTAATAATGAATCCCTACAATTCATAAATCTACCAACTATTAATTGCAAACTCCAAACATAGCTATTGATTAAAACAAAACAAAATGAAATGAAATATTTTTTTAGTTAGGATTCTCTTCCTTTGTTAGGGTATTTTCGACAAAAAGTCAAAAGGCATGTCCAAAGTACACTCCATCATAAAAGTCTAAAGTATGCCAAATGATAAAACTCTCTTAATTTTAAGTGATCATCCTTTAAAACAGAGACGTCGAACCATTTATCAAAAAAACTTAAACACTAAGCAAAGATAGAATTTATATCTTTCTCTGCTTTCCCAAATTCGTCGCCGAACATGTAGTCTCATTACAAGCTCTGATCATCCTCTAAAAAGGAGATGTCGAACCATTTATCAAAAAAGTTTAAACACTAAGCGGAGACGGCAAATCCGGAGCTCACCCACAGCGAATCCCGATCTCATCAAGGATCGATTTCATTACAAGTTCTGGTCTATCATCATACCCATCGATCCTCTCTTAATTTTTTTTTGAACTTTCAGTGTTAGGGTTTGAGAATTTGAGAAAGTATAATTGAGTTAGAAAAAAATGATGAACTTGTCAAGTTTTGTAATGAGTTAAAAGAGAAGAGAAATGAGAAAGCAAAGTTCGGTTTAGTTCAGGGGTGTTAGTGTCTTTAGACACACAAAATATATGTAGCAAGTCCAATGTGTCTCCAAAAATGTAATTAAAAATTCATAAAGTGTTTCTAGGAGTAAATTTTTCAAGATAATGTCTAGGTTCTAAAAAGTGTCGGATTAACACTAGTCAGAATAGGCCTGGGCGTTCGGGTACCCATTCGGGTACGGGTCGGTTCTTTCGGGTATCGGGTTTTTCGGGTTTTGAAATTAAGTCCCATTCGGAAATTTGTGTATAAGAACCGGAAAATAACCAAATAACCAAAGTATCTAAAACGGGTTTGGGTATTTTTACCCAAAGTAACCATAATCACCCGGTCCGGTTCTAATTTGGGCAATTCTCTTAAATAGCCCTTTTTAAGTTTTTTTCACAAAAATAGCCCTAAAAAAATATTATGACCAAAATAGACTTTTTTTTTTGAAATTTTGATTTTTTTATTTTATTTTTGAAATTTGAAAACTTAACCCCAAACCCACCCATTTACTCTAAACCCTAAAGTCCAAATTAGTTAACCCTAGGGGTATAAATGCATATAAATGCATTTATTAGCTTCAAAAAAAAATATTTTGGTCATTTTCTTCTTTAAAAACTATTTTTGTGACAAACAAACTAAAAGAGGCTATTTAAGGGAATTTCTCTTCTAATTTTTGTATCCATATTATCCAAATCTACCCAAAAACAATCAAAATACCCATTAAACATAGTTTTGTTTGAGTATTTCTTATCCAAACTATCATATTTTATCTGAAAATACTTAAAAGTACCAAAAATTACTAGTATATTTAACTTAAAATTCTAATTTAAAATATTAAAATAATTATAAGTATAATTATAACTAATATTTATATATATATATTTACATTTCGGATATTTTCGGATATTCATTCGGTTCTCAGTTCGGGTCGGGTTCAGTACCGGTTCTTCGGATATAGCAATTTAGGACTCATTCGGATATTTACCCCGGGTCCAATCGGATTTGTGATTCTGATTTTCGGGTCGGTTTCGGGTCGGTTCTTCGGATCCGGATTTTTTGCCCAGGCCTAAGTCAGAAGATCACTGTTGTGAGAAAGTGTTGAATAGTGTGTCCAAGCGGTGAACCGGTTTTTTCTTGAGTTAACCATGGAATTGAAAATAAAAACAAGCGCATAATATCCATAGATCAACAATAAGTTGAATATTTTTTGGTATAAACGTAAAGAAAAGCAAAGAAAAAAGAACATATAGTATGGAATGCACATGGAAGATGGTTAGAGGCTTAGAGCTGTAGAAAAGCTTTTGAGACAGACTTGTAATTTCCAATTAATTAATAAAAATACAAAAAAAAAATGAAGAAAAGGAATCGGGAGGACTCAAACCTGAGTCAATTGAGCTTAAAACTTGTTTATAATAATCGTCTTGGGAATTTTGACCAAAAGTGATCATCGTCTAAAAAGAGACGTCGAACCATTATCAAAGCTTAAACACTAAGCAGAGGCAGAGATAGAATTTCAAAACTCTCTCTACTCTACTTTCCCAACTTCCTCTATCTCGTCGCCAAACAGGTACTCTCATACTTCTTCTTCTTCTTCCTTTTTGTAACAGAGTTTCCATTTTTATACCACCCTAACTAAATTAAGGAACTTTCTCTCGACGGAATTCCGAAACTCATCTCGATTTTTGATTTTTATTAAACGGAACCCTAACTAAGTATTGCTTCCTCGTTTCTCAGTTCTAGTTATGTTTCCTGGGATTGACTTGTGCTCGCTCTTAGGTCTACAAAACCTTATCCTGATTGGCTTTTTATTTTGTAACTGTTGTTTGCAGTTAAGTTAACTTGTCGTGTAATAATAGAAGAGTTGTATCATGAGCTGTTTTGGTTGGTGTGGGAATGATGATGGTTTTCGTAATTCCGATGATACTAGACCAATGCCAAGCCACATCCCTGCAGGTAGCTTCAATTCCATAAACCATTACTGTTTCTCTTAGCTTTGGCTTCTAAGTTAATGTGGATTTTTAATTCTCTTAAAAGGTGACAGTGGAAGCCACTATCTAAGATCTGATCCACCCATGAATCAGCCTGTTGTTCAGATGGAGCCTATTCCTGTACCAGCCATTCCTGCTGATGAACTGAGTGATGTAACCGATAACTACGGTTCCAAGGCCTTGATCGGTGAGGGTTCTTATGGGAGGGTGTTTCACGGTGTTCTTAAAAGCGGTACGGCATCTGCCATCAAGAAACTTGACTCTAGTAAGCAGCCTGACCAAGAGTTTCTTTCCCAGGTATTGTACATACTACAAAGCAAAGATTTGTCCCAGCATCAAAAGACTCCTTTGAGAATGTTCTGTTTAGTTTAGTTTTGTTTTGTTAATGAAGTAGAAGTTCTTTTGTTTTTCTAAAAAACAGATATCAATGGTTTCGAGATTGCGACACGAAAATGTTATTGCACTTGTGGGTTATTGTGTTGATGGCCCTCTTCGTGTTCTTGCTTATGAGTATGCTCCTAACGGATCTCTTCATAATGTTCTTCATGGTGAGTGATTCACGTTCTATGGATTAGTCTCACTGGAGACTTGAACATATTGACACTATGGTATCTCTTTGGTGGTGCAGGCCGAAAAGGTGTCAAAGGAGCGCTGCGAGGTCCTGTTATGACGTGGCAACAGAGAGTCAAAATCGCTGTTGGTGCAGCTAGAGGACTTGAGTACTTGCACGAGAAGGTGAACCCTCAGGTTATCCACCGAGACATCAAATCCAGCAACGTGCTTCTGTTTGATGATGATGTTGCCAAGATTGGTGATTTCGATCTCTCTAATCAAGCACCTGACATGGCTGCTCGACTTCACTCAACTCGTGTGCTAGGAACCTTTGGCTATCACGCTCCTGAGTAATGCGCTTCTGTATATTTTTATTTGATTTCAGTTTGTTTCATTCAAACAAATCATGTTGGTTGTCTTGGCTCAGACACTGTTTTCTACTTTCCTCTTTTCTCACAGTTGAATCGAGAACTTAAACATTGTTGGGTTATGTGTGTTCAGATATGCAATGACTGGAACATTGAGCACAAAGAGCGACGTATACAGTTTTGGCGTTGTTCTGCTGGAGCTCCTTACAGGTCGTAAACCAGTCGACCATACCTTACCTCGTGGACAACAAAGTCTAGTGACATGGGTACATCCAGTCTTCTCTGCTTCTGGTTCTGGTTCTGTTTGCTTTCATTGATAAACGAAGTTTTTTGAAGACCTATTTGATTCAGAAGTGTCGGAAAATGTTGAAAATTATAAAGAACAGAAGTCTTAAGCAGTGTTTGTTACTCAAGTAGTATCGATTTTGTATGTTTGTCGCAGGCAACCCCTAAACTGAGCGAAGACAAGGTGAAGCTATGCGTTGATGCAAGACTACTTGGAGAGTACCCTTCCAAAGCTGTTGCCAAGGTATTATTATTATTCCCATAAAATTGCTTTTCTCTTATTCTTTCATTGATGCATCAAAGATTTAGCTTTGACTATAACTAACTTAGAAGGCTAGTTTCTCTGCTGAGATTAGTACAAAAGGAAACAGGGAGAAACCACATTCTGTTTTTTTTTTTACCTTTTACTTGAAAATGCCCAATAAACAAAGCGATAGTTAGTGTTGTCCACATTCATCTCTATGAAAATTGAGTCTGTGGTCTTATATTTGCCATATGATGATGATCAATCAGCTAGCTGCGGTGGCTGCACTGTGCGTGCAATATGAGGCAAATTTTAGACCAAACATGAGCATTGTGGTGAAGGCACTTCAACCTCTTCTAAATCCTCCTCGTTCTACTCCACATAGGAACCCTTTTTGATCATCACATATCCAAACCACATCTCAGCTGCTGCTTCATAATGATTAATCAAATGTGTATTTCATTTTCTTTTTGCATTCAAGTCCCACTTTTGAAGAGTTGTGTATGTATTTCTCTATATTATATGTATTCTGTTATGTAATTTCAGAGGTGGGGGAGACAATAACCAAATTATATCTTGTTTATTGTTAACTTAATAATGATTTGACAAATCTCACTATTAAATCTTTTTAGGATGGATATAAAATTGTATTCAGCCAAAACATAATCTTTTACAACTTGTGTGACGTTGGTTTGAGAAAGAAACAGATTACATCATTTTGAAAATTGTTTTTAAATACTCCTACCCATAGGTAAATCACCTAGTGAGAGCTTCAGCATTATGGCTTTTCCTTGACTTTTGGAGAGTGATGAACATGTTCTTCACGGTTCTGTCGATCACTTCTTAAGTGTGTAGCAGAAACTGGTTTCAAACCATGTCTTCATTGATTTCTTTCTCTCCAGAATCTGGATACAGTTACCTGAAACACGTATGGGAAGAGAAAGAGTTTAATGGTATCGAGATTGTGATGACAGAGTAGTTCCACAAGTTGATCCCAGTCTGAAGTGAATTGTCGCTCAAGCATCTTCCTTGCTAGATGACTCCATATATGGCTCGAGAAACTACAACTGAAAAAAGAGATGGTCACAGGATTCCTCAGTTCTACAAAATACACAATCTGTCCTCTGTCTTGCATTCCATCTTTTCATCCTGTCACCTATTGATAAACGGTTCCTCATTGCCACCCAAACCAGAAACAAGAATCTTGGTGTTGAGTTCTGAAACCACGCTCCCCATGTTCACTGTTGGGGGTATATTACATCTACCCACATAGGCCCATTTAAGCGTGAACTCGGCCCGTAATCGTGAGGAAGTCAGCCCATGAGGCCTGTCAGACCGACTTTGACAATAATAAAAGGTGTATATATAGAAGGGGGTTGAAAGGAAGAAAGACACATATACTTCAAGGGCAAGCTAGAACTAGGGTTTTCACTACTCTTTCTTTGTTCTAACCTTGTTCTTCATCAAACATTCCGATTCTTCATCAATAAACTTTTTGATTTACTTTCTTAATCGTCTCTTTGGAAAATCCACAATTGAAATCGATCTCCGATCTAGGGTTACCGATTTCGGATTCAACAATTTGCGTCGTCTGTGGAGATATCTCGAAGAAAAACGATCAAGAACATCAATCAAAACAATGACAAGATCAACAACGAACCAATAGGTCAACAACCAGTCGACCTGAACACCGTCTTGGCCTCTCTCGCCGCCGTCGTTCAAAGACTCGATCAGCAAGATGCCGCTAATAAGGCGACTCAAGAACGTCTCGAGACAATCGTCGCTGCTTGTCTACCTCCTGCACAAGCAGACGATCAAGATCCGGATACTGCCCGGCGACGTTTGTTCCAAAATACGATACGGAATCAAGCAGTCGATCAAGCAACCAACGAAGAACTTCTACGTCTTCAAGGAACGATTAAAGACATGTCGTCAAAAATCCATCAAGCCACGAGTTTTGCACCAGAAATTGATCGAGTCTTGGAAGCAACTCAAAAAACTCCATTCACCAAGAAGATCCCCGACGTCCGAGTGCGACATCAAGACAAACTCTGGGTACCATCTTTCCGTGGAGATTCTGACCCCAGCAACCATATGACCAGCTTTAACATTGCTATGGGTCGAGCTTATCTCTCCACGGAAGAACGAGATGCCGGCTACTGCCAACTCTTCGTTGAGAGTTTAGCAGGACCGGCCCTCACCTGGTTTTCTCGCCTAACGGCGGATTCAATCAACACCTTTAAGGAACTTTCTACCGAGTTCCTCAAGCATTATTCCATGTATATTCGCAAAGGGGCCTCAACAACCGACTTGTGGAAAATCTCTCAAGGACAGAAGGAATCCCTTCACGACTTCATCGAACGGTTCAAGAACCTCATCTCCAAAGTCGATGTTCCAGACAAAACAGCGGTGGAGGCTTTACGTAACGCGCTATGGATTAGGTCGTATTTCCGATCTGACCTCTACACAAATAGTACGATCACCCTAGAAGACACACTCCATAGGGCGAACTGCTTCATCCGAATGGAGGAAGACAACGCGGCCTACACCGCAAAACAGAACGCGTTGAAGGCTCAATTGACGCCAAAAGCGACGACCACCTACCAGGAACCTTGCCAGCATCAACCTAACAAAAAGAAATGAAAAGTCTTCTCGGCAACCGAGGAACCCGATGTATCCCCCTCCACATCAAAAACCGATCGACCATGGAACATGTGGGACAGAACTCTCGATGGGAAGCCCTTAACATACGATGAAACTAAGTTCTGCACTTACCACAAAGCCAAAGGCCACGACACTAAGAAGTGCAAGCAACTTGCAGAAGCCCTATTCTCAGCGTTCAAAACGGTGCTGTCACGCCTGACCCACCAAAGTCAAAACAAAATCGAAAGAAAGGGAGCTGGACAAAGAACCGACAAGCTAGTGCCAAGAAACAAGAATCAAACCAAGCGGTCCACCCCGATGATCAGGACGCAATTGCTCCACCCCGACACCGTGACAATACCGATACGGAAGACGAAAGACCGCAAGTAGCTCGACGGATCAACGTTGTCTCGGCAGTCCCCTTAGCCTCATATGTTACGAAAAACAAAGACAACCTTGATCTCCGAGATCATCTCCAGCATAAGCGCTCTACAAACGACTTGCGCGATGCCCTCCTTCGAAGCGAAAAATCAGGGCCTCCGGAGGACGGAGATAACCAGGATCTACGAGGTTGTCTTCAACGCAAACGTTCTATAACCGATTTGCGAGATTTTCTCCTCCAGGACAAAAAATCATAACCATCAGAGGTCAACGATAGCTACGACCTCCGAGATCATTTGCAGCACGTTCGTTCCACAATTGATCTGCGAGATCTTCTCTCTCCAAGCAAGAAACCAAAGTTTTCTGGAGACGATCTCTGAAATAAACTTACCACCAAGACGAGTATCGCAACACCTGACCTACGGGCGACACTATCTGACAAGCGTCCCAGCGTTTTTCGCCGAATTAACATAATTCGCGGCGGATCACCCCTGTGCAACGGTTCGGTAAAATCGATAAAAGAGTACCAACGCAGAGCCGTAACCGCCCGACGATGGCCGATAAAGCATGAAGGAGAAACTTCTATAACACTTTCAGAAGGAGACTTCACCGATATAGATCAGCCACACAATGACCCGATGTTAGTCGAATTGCAAATCGGCAAATGTGAGGTCACACGTGTACTCATCGACACCGGCAGACCTTGGAAAAAATGATGGTAGATCTCAATGATATCAAGCCATCGTCGAGAGCCCTTACCGGTTTCAACGGCTCGTCGACTTCCTTATTGGGAACCATCCGCCTTAACGTCTTTGCTGGGAGAATAAGTAAACTCGTTAAATTATCCGTCATCGACACCAAAACACAGTATACCGCAATCCTGGTTACCCCATGACTTCACATGATGAAAGCAATCCCATCAACATACCATCAATGTGTCAAATTTCGTACCAAAGAAGGTACCGTCTTCACACTGAAAGGGAACCAACGCCTCGCACGAAGCATGTTGATCTCCGATCTCAAAAGCCAGCAGGTCACTTTCCTCGTCGAGCCAGATAAGAAGCTATCTCCACAAAAAGAGGAGACAATACAAGTCAGTATCGATCCTGACCATCAAGACAGAACCGTAGGAATTGGCTCCGAACTAAGCGTCGACCTCACCACCGTATTGACCACTTTCCTCCGGGCAAACAAATCAACGTTCGCCTGGACGACAGCCGGCATGTTTGGTATTGACCCGACTGTTACATCACATCGACTCAACGTCGACCCAACGTACAAACGCATCAAGCAAAAGCGCAGTAAACTCGGTCCTGAAAGAGCTAAAGCCGTCAACGACGAAGTCGATAGACTTTTAGGGGCGGGGTTCATCGCCGAGGTCAAATATCCAGATTGGCTCGCCAACCCGGTCATAGTTAAAAAAAAGAATGGAAAATGGAGGGTGTGCATTGATTTTACCGACCTAAATAAGGCATGCCCTAAGGACAGCTTCCATTTGCCCCATATCGATCAGATGGTAGAATCTACGGCCGGAAACGAGCTTCTTTCGTTTATGGACGCCTTCTCAGGCTACAATCAGATTATGATGCACCCGGACGATCGCGAGAAAACATCATTCATCACGGATCGCGGCACATATTGCTACCGAGTTATGCCATTTGGACTCAAAAACGCAGGAGCCACCTATCAACGACTCGTTAACAAAATGTTCGCCGACAAATTAAGAGTCACTATGGAAGTCTATATCGACGACATGCTGGTCAAATCACTCATTGCCAAAGACCATATTCGACACCTGTCTGAGTGTTTCGATACCTTTAACAAGTACGGAATGAAATTAAACCCGGCAAAATGCACTTTTGGAGTTACTTCGGGAGAATTTATTGGCTATATCATGATGAAACGAGGAATCGAAGCAAATCCGAAGCATATCTCTGCGGTTTTAGACTTACCTGATCCCAAAACGTCGCGGGAAATTCAGCGTCTTACTGGACGAGTTGCAGCACTTAACCGTTTCATCTCCAGGTCCACCGATAAGTGTCTCCCTTTCTACGAGTTGCTGCGTGGAAATAAAAAAATCCTTTGGGATGAAGTATGCGAACAAGCCTTCTCGGCACTAAAACAGTAATTAATGACTCCCCTGGTATTGGTGAAACTAGATGCAGGCGACACTCTATATCTTTACATCGCAGTCTCCTCTTCGGCAGTAAGCAGCGTTCTTATAAAGGAAGACCGAGGAGAACAGCACTCTATCTTCTATACCAGTAAACGTCTTACCGATGCCGAGACGAGATATCCCACCCTCAAAATGATGGCCCTCGCCATAGTAACATCGGCAAGGAAACTGCAACTTTACTTCCAGTCCCATTCCATTGTCGTTCTCACTGACTTACCGTTACGAACCATACTCTAGAATGCTAACCAGTCAGGGAGACTTTCTAAGTGGGCCATCGAACTCAGCGAATACGATATCTTGTACAAAAGTAGGCCCGCAATAAAGGTTCAAGTTTTGGCCGACTTCATCATCGAAATCCCACCTGATAAAGCAGCTGATCTCGATATTCCAGTGAAAAATTGGATCTTGTACGTCGATGGAGCATCATCCAACAAAGGATCGGGAATAGGCGTTCATCTCCAATCACCCACCGGAGAACTCATCGAACAATCATTCTGAATCGGGTTTGCGGCATCAAACAATGAAGCCAAGTACGAAGCATTAATCGCATGACTTTGTTTAGCTAAAGTAGTAGGGGCCAAGCGAGTACAAGCCTTTTGCGATTCTCAACTCGTCACTAGTCAGTATAGTGGTGACTATGAGGCCAAAAATGAGAGAATGAATGCGTATCTCGGCATCGTCATAAAGTTGACCTCCGAGTTTGATCACTTTGAACTCGTCAAAGGTCCCCAGAAAAGATAACTGCTTCGCCGACGCGTTAGCCGCATTGGGAAGCAATCAGCGAGACCAGGTCAGACGGACAATCCCCATTCACACAGTTGAAAATCCGAGTATTTCCTTACCAATCGATAAGGACGTCCTCACCATTTCTTCCAGTATCACCGAGATCGTAGAATCAACAACTAAAGACGTTGATTGGCGAACCCTTTTTCTGGATAATCTAGACAAAGGGATACTCCCTGAGGATAAGTGGGAATCCCGTCGACTTAAAGATAAAATCTCCAATTATGTCTCTATCGACGGTAAGTTACATCGGTAGACCGCAAACAAGGTGCTCCTTACCTGCGTCGGAAGGGGAGAAGTAGAACTCGTTATGATCGAGACCCATGAAGGGGAAGGCGGCAACCACAGTGGAGGCAGGGCTCTCGCGCTAAAGCTTAAAACTCAGAGCATTATTGGCCCAGCATGGTCGCAGATTGCAAGGAGTATGCATCACGCTGCGAAAAGTGTCAGTGCCAGCGCCACGCACCTAACATTCACTCACCAACCGAGTTGCTAAAAACCTCTGTCGCCCCATATCCGTTCATGCGATGGGCAATGGACATAGTCGGCCCTCTACCGAGTTCTAGTCAAAGGCGTTTCTTACTCTTTTTAACCGATTATTTCACAAAATGGGTTGAAGCTAAAGCCTACGTCAAATCACCGAGAACGAGGTCCAAAGTTTCGTTTGGAAGTACATCATCTGCCGTCACGGACTTCCTTATGAAATAGTCAACGACAATGGATCTCAGTTCACATCGAATAACTTTCGGGAATTTTGTGATAAATGGAGAATTCGACTTAGTTTTTCTACCCCGCGATATCCTCAAGGAAACGGCCAGGCCGAAGCAACCAACAAAACTATCATCGACGGGATCAAGAAAAGACTAGATCTCAAGAAGGGACACTGGGCTGACGAGTTGGACGGAGTACTCTGGTCCCATCGAACTACACCTCGGAGCGCAACAACAAAGACGCCGTTCTCACTCGCCTATGGAGTCGAAGCAATGGTCCCTGCTGAAGTCAATGTTACTAGTCTCAGGAGGTTAAAGATGCCCCAGAATGAAGCCTTGAATCACGAAATGATGATCAACGCCCTGGATCAACTCGAAGAACGACGAGATCAGGCTTTGTTACGGATTCAGAACTATCAACATCTTGCCGAGACCTATTACAATAAGAAAGTGAGGTCCCGACCATTGCAGCTCGGCGATCTCATCCTTCGTAAGGTCTTCGAGAATAACAAGGAGTGGAGAGCGGTAAACTTGGTGCAAACTGGGAAGGTCCATACAAAATAACACACGTGGTCAAACCGGGAGTCTATCGACATGAGACATCTTCCGGGAAACAGATCCCACGATCGTGGAACTCGATCAACCTGAAACGATACCTCGGAGCTTAAGGAGAAGAAAAATGAGAACTACGGGTGACTTGATCCCATCTCGGGTACGGGGGCAGCCCTTCACCGGGTTCAGTCACAAAAACCAAAAAAAAAAGGGAACTACGGGTTACTTGATCCCATCTCGGGTACGTAGGCAGCCCTTCACCGGGTTCAGTCACAAAACCAAAAAAATAATAATAATAATAATAATATATGTAGAAACTTTGTGTTTATACATCGATTTTTAGTTGATTCCTTGAACACGGTTTCCGCGATAATTATACCACTTGAAACTCGTACGACGATATGAAATTCAAGTCGGTATTAAATCCACAGTATGACAAACATGTCGAATGGATTTACTTTAAGTTGAATGATGAGCGCGACATCACAGTAGACTATATAAGGGAAAAGTCTACTCGGTAACTTAAAATAAGTTAGCTAAGTACGCTCTTTCCTATTTTGCGATATAAACGATGTCGGCATATTTGACGAAATAAAATCCTATTCGTTTATTCTGCAAAAGTTGCTTGGTTCGGTTGGTTCTTAAAACTAACCATCGTCGAAATATGATTGAAAAAAAAAATGATACTTAGATAAATAAAATAAAAGGCCATACTCGGTCAAAAGTTGTTACAAAAGAAGGGAAATAAGATTACGACAATAAAGAGAACGAGGTCTTCAAGGTCTTGGGGAGAAAAGGCCATCATATTGGAGCCGTACTCATCAAGACTTACCGGATGAAGATCGATCTCGGAGGCATCCACGACTTCCATCTTCTGCAGCTCCTCCAGGAAGTAGGCTTCGTCAATCTTCGCCTTCTGGAGAACCTCGTCCATGGACAAACCTTGCGACTGGATTTTCTCCAGCCCTTCCCTCGTCCCCTTCACCTGCGAGTACAGAGCAAGCCTCGACTGGATCTCGGGTTGTTCCCCAAGGAACTGACCCATCTTCTTGTATGTCGGCATCACCTGTTGTCGCAAGATGGACTCAACTCGCGACCGCTCTTTCCTCACCTCGTGCTCTTTAGACTCTCTCAAATGCCTGGTTGTCATCTCGAAGTTTAGAGAGAGCTCGGACTTCTCTTGTTCCAGACTGAGACAGCAAGAATCGAGAAGATCCTTTTGAGCCTTCAACGTCTCCAACTCCGCAGATAGTAGCTCGTTACGAGATCTCTCCAGATCGGCTTCGTTCAAGGCTTCATTTTTCTCAGCAGTTAGGGCCTCGATCTGACCCTCATAGGAGCTGCATTTGTACGCCAACTCGGCGATTTCTTTCCTCTTCTTCTTCAGAGAACCGGTTTTGGCCACCAGTGAAGTTTCTTGCGCCTTGAGCTTCATCTCGTAGTCTCTCACCATAAGGTTGGCGTTCCCGAAGAACTGAAGAACGAGAATGTCAGAGAATATTACTACATCAAAAGAAAATCAGTAAACGAACACTTACTATGGCGTCGATCGACCGGTACTTAAAATCAATGACATGGGGGTACTCAACCTCCACACCACGCGGAGTCTAAGCTGGCTCTTGAAGGTGGCCCTCTTGTACGACATCCTCTAGCAGAGGATTAATTGGATGCTCCTCCATAGGCATCTCGGTGACAGTCATCTCAGCTGAACCGACTGGTACTTCAGCTGTCGGGTTTTGCTCCCCCTGGTCATCACCATGGTGCTCTTCTGGCACTTCAGGAGGAGGAAGAGGGGATCGAATAGGGGTCACAAAGGAAGGTTTGGCGCGCAAACTGGATGAGTCCCTCCTTCGTTTACTTGGCCTGCCAACGTCGGTAGAACCCCTACCATGCTCAGGGGTACCTATTGTGTCAGCATATGACGGCAAGGAAGATAGGTTTAGCTTTCCCATTGGTTGTTGTCGGGGACGCACAGAGTTTCCAGTTGGGATCTCGGCTATACGAGAAGAAAGTCGTCAAATCAAGAAAAGTCTAAATAAAAAAAAAAAAAAAAAGAATCGTTACCTTGGTTGATTCTTTTTAAAGCGGCCTGGATGCGGGATTCGCTGATATCTGGCCAATGTTGATAACTCAACGTCCTGATGCCCTCAACTTCCTCGAGAAAAGACTGGGAGCCGCCTTGTGACCACTTCCTGATACGATCTGCAAAACAGGCATTAAGCGGGACTTTTATAGGTATCTCGGCGCGGAAGACGAGCAGTTGTCATGATTAGGTCTAGAACCCTATAGATGGTGACACGTGTCCCACTACCTCCGAATCTCGAGAGTATTAATCACTTCGAGTGACACAAGTAAGAGGTGTGGGATCAAGAAATAATAATATTAAAAACAGATCGATAACCGAGATCGGGGTTGATGCTCAAGCAAAAAGAAGTCGGAGACAGCCAACTACTACAAATTTGCCGAGAACACGGATGACCGAGATCACGCCTTAAATTCACCCAGTCAAAGAACTTCACCGAATAGCCAATTCGATGAACTGGGGGGGCTTATTGTTGGGGATAGATTACATCTACCCACATAGGCCCATTTAAGCGTGAACTCGGCCCGTAATCGTGAGGAAGTCGGCCCATGAGGCCTGTCAGACCGACTTCGACAATAATAAAAGGTGTATACATAGAAGGGGGTTGAAAGGAAGAAAGACACATATACTTCAAGGGCAAGCTAGAACTAGGGTTTTCACTACTCTTTCTTGGTTCTAACCTTGTTCTTCATCAAACATTCCGATTCTTCATCAATAAACTCTTCGATTTACTTTCTTAATCGTCTCTTTGGAAAACCCATAATCAAAATCGATCTCCGATCTAGGGTTACCGATTTCGGATTCAACATTCACCTCTCTTCCAGACTAGTTATTTCCAACTCGATCTCGTTTAAGACTGAGTTTCGATGACAGTAGCTACTATTGCTTCTCTGCAGTTCCCAAGTCAATGTAGCCTTTGGGCCCTGTGATATCAATTAGTCTCCACTTCTTAGACAAGTTATCAAAATAAAAGGACGTTCCCTCTCTATTTACCACTTTGACTTTGTAGTAATCATGTATGTTATGATTAGAAGTATGCAGGTAAATGTGTTAAACGGAGATTGACGGCCATTGTATTGGTTGGAGCTATTAGTAAAGATCTGGTAAAGATAAAGATAGTAGAACGTAGAGATAAGGATGAATCAAGAGATTTAGACTTACCAAGTTTAAAAACGTGGGTTTACTCTTGAGGATAAAGAGGATTGAGCTTGGAGAGATGCTTTTAACGTTCTAGGAGTGGAAAGAGAATTGTGAGCTTTTGAGAGGTTAAACAAAATTTTGGGAGTTAAACACTTTGTGAATTTTTGTTGTACGATTAACGTGGAATAGATTAGAAATCGGTCAGTGTCATTTCATAGGTATGAAGTCGAGTTAATCTAATTAAACAAGTCTGTAATGATTGTTTAAGGAATTTCCATAACTCACTCATGTTGGGTGAGAACAATTTAGGACACTAGAAGGTACAAATGAGACAACGATTCAAAAGGATTAAGGAAGACATCTTGACTGTGGTTGAAACAGGCTGGACAAATCTAATAATCTATATTGAAGAGGATGAGGAAATACCTAGACCTAGAAGTAAGTGGACAAAGGCAGAAAAAGCTTCATCAAGACTCAACATAAAGGTGCTATCATAAATCTTCAATGCTATCAGTTCCGATCAGTTTAAATTTGTGCATGGATATTGTTCAGCCAAAGATGCATGGGACACTTTTGCGGAATATCATTATAGGAACGTCCAGTGTTAAAAGAGCAAGATGAAACTACTTGGTATCTCAGTTTGAGAACTTGAGAATGAATGAAGAAGAATCCATCACGAGATTTAGTTCAAAGTTGAGCTCTACTGCGAATGAAGCAATTGTACTTGGTAAGAATTTTAAGGATAAGAAGCTGGTCAAGAAAATGATACGATGTCTTCCAGATAAGTATGTGCCCCATAAGACATTGTTCAAAATTGGGATGAATACAAATGAGATGAAATTCTCACAGTTGATTGGGATTCTTAAAGCCGAAGAGATGAAAACAACTACATGTCAATCTAAGATATGAAAATAAATAGCTTCTGATTTTGAGAAGGAAAGAGACAGATTTCAGTTTTTTCATGAAAATCTGAATCGAAAAATGGATGAGTTTGTTAAATTGTTGACACAGAACTTTAAGGAGACTTTGAAGCAATTTGAGAAATGTCACATTAGGAACTCGATCCCACATGCGTGTTGTAATAGTAAATGTAGTCAACCATGTAATTGCCACTGCTAAGATGTGTGCAAGGGACAATCTGAAGTTGAACGTCCATATCTTCAACAGAGAAATGATGAAAATCTTAATCTTGTAGCTCTTGTTAGAAAAGAAAGTGATGAAGAACTTGAGTTAGATTCTGATTCGGATGGTTATAGAGAGATAGATGTGAAGACTAAATATCATAAACTTTATGATAGTTGGGTTGAATTAAGCAACGAAAATCTGAACATGCTGAAGAACAAAGCACTACTAGAAGCTTAAATCAATATAATGAAGATGGAGAAACCTATGACATTGATGTTGAAGACGTCAATTTGTTCAAGGTAGGATAATGCGTTTCACAAGCAGAGATAAGCTGAATAGAAAAGTACATGTATATTGAAATCTTTTGTCAAAAGAAAAAGAGAAAAGCAGATTTCTTGAGCATGATTTGAATGAAAATCCCAAGAAGATTAGGATGTTGAGAAAAAAAAACAAAATATTTGGATACTCTTCTTGCTATGGGATAACCTGCAAAACATAATTTTGGGGTCTTGGATACAAGGAATTGTGTGTTAAGCTCTAAAAGCAATGTATCAAATCAAACAGGGTTCACTATTTCGTTCGTGCTAAATCAGCTCCTGATATTAAACCAAGAGAGGTTAAATCACATCAAAAAAACTATTCAAGCTAGAAAGTACTAGTTGAAATAGAAAAATTGGAAGGTCAAACAAGGCTGTTATTTTTATGAGAAACATGGAAAGAAATATTAAGTCAACGAAAGTTAAAGAATATAATCTCAATAATGGATGTTATTCTTGTGTGAGACTTGGACATACTCATCGGTTTTTCTATTAGCGAATCAACAATATCAAGAAGACTTGGAGTGCAACAATAGCTATTGTAAAGTATGGATTGAAAAATCATTTTTTTATAGTAAATGTAAGGAAACTAACATCGTTCAAGAGCATGGGTGCAATGTAGCATGTTCAAAAAAACTAGGATACATAAATGTCAACAAGAGATGGGTTAATGTTGATCTAGTTCAAGATATATGCAAAGGTGTGAGCAGTTTGGAAGTTGTGACAAAGGCATTGTATGTTTTAGATTTTTTTAAAGAGTTTTGTCGCTCAAAAAATCAAGGTCACCAGATTCATAGATGCTTCAAAACTGATTTTCAAAAATAAAGATCACGAGATTTATAGAAGAACCACGAGTTAGTAAGCATTTTTACAAAACAATGAAGAGAAAATTACCAAATTTTCAATCAAAAACCTTAATTTCAGTTTTCAATGAAGAGAAAGTTACATCTTTAAATTTTGATTTTGAATGTAAAGAGTGTGACGGTGGTGATTAGGGGGGTGATTTATCTCCGGCGTCTTGATGACGGTGACAGCGTAATCGATGTAGAAAAAAAAACACGATTTTTTTTTTGCATTTTTCTTTTTTGTTAACTATATTATTAATTGAGAGTGAAAGTTATTTAATTAATTTTTGACTCTAAAAATTATTTTTGAAATAAAAAAAAATATGAAAAGAAACTATTTTGAAAAATTGCCCAAAAGTTTTTACCCTTCAAAATATCTTTTGATTCGTTTTCTGTATACTCTTTTAGTAGAGAAAAAAAGGTAAGTTATCTTAGTTTTTGGGAGATTTGACCTTAAAATAATCCTCTTATCAACTCGGTGAAATATTGTTAATTAAAAGTTGTAAATCTCTCTGTCTTCTTCTTCTTCCGATATGCAAGCAAGCATTACACAGTAAGTAGCTCCTCCGTCCGGCTAACTTATACGTCTTCTTCATCGAAGCTGTTACGAATTCATCATCTTCTTCCTTCACTACTTTCGGAATCCTCGGAAACTTAAGTCAAATCCAACGTCTCCTTCGTTTCTTCTCCGCTTATGCTAAACTAGATTCGCGCTACTGTTCCAAAGCCGATTATTCGAATTTCCTCGGCTTCTCATATCCAGGTATTGCTACACTTCCGTCTCCTCGGATCTGATCGCGATCTCTCGATTTCTCCCCCCTTTTTTTAATATTCCCTTTGTGATTAAGGCTAAATCTCAAGTGCTAGATAGATGTGAACTTAAACACTTTAGATTTTTCCAGATTTAGTTTTCACGGAATCACTCCATCTTGTTGCGTGGGGGATACTTGAGTGTATTGAACTCAGTATCGTGACTATCGATCAGCTGTATTGAATTGTTTGATCTTGGTGTTTTTGTGACTATCGAACAACCTGTGATTTATTTAGCTTTTGGCTTTTGAGAGGGAGGAAGATGGCAAAGATGATTAACAAGACGCTTGTGCTAACCTATGTCTACTTACTCATCTACGTTCTACTCTCTTCTGGTGTTATTCTCTACAACAAGGTATTTTCACATTCTCTTTATGTAGTTTGTGCATCTCTTTGATTTTGCATGTCATAGTTTTGTGTATCCTAGAATGAATCTAAATGTTATGCATATGAAATGAAACCATAGCCGGAATACCTTTGTGCTAGAGAGTTTTCTTTCATAGCATTTGTTCCATAGGCTGACTTTAATTTGTATCTATTGGTATTGGATTTCATTTGCAGTGGGTTCTATCTCCCAAATACTTCAACTTTCCTCTTCCTATTACATTGACTATGATCCACATGGGATTCTCTGGGTTTGTCGCCTTCCTTCTCATTCGAGTTTTCAAGGTATTCTAATCTTCTTAGTACAGCATTTTACACGGCATGGTATCTATATGTATATGTCCCTATGTTTTTAGTATGCTCCCTGCTTATCTATGCGGAATTCTCAAGTAATAAGTACCTTCTTCTTGTATAATGAATGTAGGTTGTCTCTCCTGTTAAAATGACATTCGAAATGTAAGCCTTTTTACTACCTTCTTACATTTCTTATGTAGTTTCCATCATCTCTTTTTTTACATATTTTCTTGGATTTCAGATACGTGACCTGTGTGGTACCTATAAGCGCATTCTTTGCATCCAGCCTCTGGTAAGTCTTTGTTCCATATACAGTGGGATGTTTTAGGTTTATAGATGTTCTTTTTCTCTAGAACAGTACATATCAAATGCTGAATTTCTCTTTGATTGTCATATATATGCTGTCTGAACTGTCTACTCCTTCAGGTTTGGAAACACTGCATATTTGCACATTTCAGTTGCCTTCATACAGATGCTCAAAGCACTAAGTATGTAAACTCTCTTTCGGCTCAAAAGCTTATATTAGTGCATGAATCTTTGACCATATTGCAAAGCTTATTAACACGTGAACATGGAATGACAGTGCCGGTAGCAACATTTATCATGGCCGTTGTTTGTGGCACTGACAACGCAAGGTGCGACGTGTTCATGAACATGCTGCTGGTCAGTGTTGGAGTTGTGATATCCTCCTATGGAGAAATCAATTTCAACATAATTGGGACGGTCTACCAGGTCATGGGGATATTTGCTGAAGCACTAAGACTGGTGCTAACTCAGGTTCTTCTCCAGAAAAAGGGCTTGACGTTAAACCCGGTCACCAGTTTATACTATATTGCTCCGTGCAGGTACACAATCCTCTGAAACCTGACACTGTTCAAAATTTCATATGAATATCAGCTTAAGATAGAAACCTGTATCTAGACTTCTAATACTTTCATTGACTTTTATTTGACTTCTCGGTCTTTTGGTTGGCTTATGTTGTATTTGGTTGCATTTTTGCCTATATCATGTACTTTTTATCTTGCTAATATGCAAAGAATCTCAGTTGCTGCACACTAAACGTGTAGTGTTTTATCCTTGATTTTGTTCAGCTTTGTTTTCCTGTCCTTGCCTTGGTATGTACTGGAGAAACCGAACATAGAAGTCTCGCAGATCCAATTCAACTTCTGGATATTTTTCTCAAACGCTCTCTGCGCACTTGCCTTGAACTTCTCCATATTCTTAGTAATCGGAAGAACAGGAGCAGTGACCATGAGGGTTGCTGGCGTTCTGAAAGACTGGATCCTCATAGCCCTCTCCACTGTCATATTTCCTGAGTCCACAATCACCGGTCTGAACATTATTGGATACGCAATAGGTTTGTTCCTTCTCTTCGTTACAAATTTGTTAAAAGCCCTTAAAGTCTCATGTGCCTTGTTTAATTGTATATCTTCTTTTGTTGACGCAGCACTATGTGGGGTTGTAATGTACAATTACATAAAAATAAAGGATGTGAAAGCGACTCAACCAAACCCTGATAATAGCCTTCCAGATCGAATCACAAAGGTACAGTCATTTAATCTGTTTAATGATGTGTGGGGTAGTATTCATATGATTCCAAATAATTGAGCAGGATTGGAAGGAGAAGAGGTCGTCGGATGGTGAGAGCCCCAGAGGAGGAGTAGAGCTCAATGATGAGGAAGCTCCCTTGATAACGTCGTCACGGTTGTCACATATCGGGCGGACACAGCTTGGAAGCCACACCGCTGTCTGATCAACGTACAGATGAGACTGAGACAGACCCATATGTTGTCTCACTTCTCAGGAGTGAAAATGTATTTTTTAATCTCTTTTGGAATTCGAACATTTCCAAATAGAATTTTACCTTTGGATTATTACTTAACAATGTTAAAGAAACGCAATTGGCAAAATTATTTGTACGGTCTCTGAAAGTTATAAATGTTTTTTGTCACCACAAATTAGCTCAGGCATTTTTTTATTTTTTTTTAGCTCAGGGACCCTTATTGGTCTTTATGATACAAACAGTTCTGACGTCGTCTATCAGGACGAGTGCAGCTGCAACAACTGCCACTTGGATTTGACTCGCACTAACAAGGATGCTTTACGCTAGCGCCGGCTGGTCTTGGGTTTGGGGATTATTTGGGCCTTCGGCCCAGATACTTCTTGATATACAAAAAAAAAAACAGTTCTGACGTCTGAATGTGTGCAGTACCCCCTGGATTTGATTTGATTTGAATTTATATTTGAACACTATTAGGTACACAAGACGAATCACTGGACTATATACATTTGTTTGAAAAGAATAATATTAGTTAGAACTAGGTATAAAACTTATACAAACGGTCATAAAGTTAAAAGAATGATGACATAATACAAAACCACTAATCAGAACTCAGATTCGAATCAAAGCATACATGCAACACAAAAGTACCCTGTTTGGGTTGCATAGGGTACGTTTGGGTTGGATATTTTAAGTTTTCAATTATTTCAGTATATTGGTCTAGGACTTGTTCAACTATTTTTACATATCGGATCGGATTTAAACATTTTTAATTCGGATTCATTTATTTTAGATTGGATTCGGATATTTTGGATTTTAAAGAAAAAAATTCAAATTTTTTATTGTTAAAAAAAATTTGTACATGTTTATAACTAATTTTTAAATTTTTAATAATTTATAGGTTTGGAAACAAAATTTTGAAAATAGAAAAACAATAATCTATTTGTTGTCTTGAGAATTTAGATGTAATTTTTGTTGATGAATGATACAATGTGGATATTCGGGTTGAAGAGCGGGAGATGCAACTAACCTAACAGCCTCCCGATGGATTACCCATCGAATTGTCACAACAGAAGATGTTGACATGATCTTCAAAGAAGTAAAATTTTATTTAAATTAATTTAACTATTTTAATATAATTAGTTTTATAAATATGTTCTTTTATAGGTTACTCTTAGAAAAAAGGGACAAACGGTGGGAATATGCTCTATTAACGAAGTTGCAAAGACGACTTCGTCATACTCTTCGAGACGGGACCATGAGACTTCTCAGATGCATGCTCGAATGGATTCTCAGCAGGTTCATTTGGACTCCCTTAAGGATCTGATGGACGTGATGGCGGTGGGAAACCCGACTTTGCAGAGAGCATTGGAGGCCAGACGAGCGGTTCTCAGGATGCAACAACGGGATCCCGAACTGACCAAGACTCTCCAGAGCTGAGCGTCACCACCAACTACTCCGAGGATCTGCTCCCTTAACTTTTTTTAATTTGTTTCGTTTTGTATTTATAAATTTAAATATTATTTTATGACATTTATCTAGTTTTTTTAAATTTGTTTCGTTTATCCTATTTCATTTTTATATTTAAAATATTTTTAAATTTTTAATGTTTCAAAATATTTTAAATAATAATTATATATTTATATTTACGAGACGATGTAAATTCCTTGTAAACATTACAAGGATTTTACATGGAATGACTCGTAAACTCTTCGTAAAGTTTACGAGTTCTTTATATCGAAGCACATGTAAGGTCCTCGTAAATATTACATGAAGGTTACATCAAAGTTTTACGAGTACTTTATAACGAATTTAACGACACGGTTACGACGAATACTTTCCTTCTGTGTTACGATGAGTATTTTCTCGTAAATCTTACGCGGCCATTATGATGAAACTTTTGTTATGATGTACGTTTAACAATAAAATGTGTTTTTTCGTTAATTCATCGTAATATTCTGATTATGACCAATTAACAAGGAATACGGTCCTTTAAAAAATATGTTTTTTGTAGTGGAACTTTGACATATATTTTAAGTTTATAATAAATTACTTTGTCATTAACTAATATGTATATTATCTGATATTAAACCATATACAATATTAATATAATTTTTTGAATAAAGAAAGAGAAGTAAACTAAAAGTATATGGTTAGATTATAGTATGATGTTCATATGCTGCTACTTGTTTCTCCCGGGTACATGTTTGGTCTGAATTGGTTTGTTTAGAACTTGACACGTGTTTTGGATCGGGAACTTATGTAATTGTTTTCGTTTCTCAGATCAAACTGCTTTGCAATTGGTTATGAAGCTCTCCATGAAAGTATTCGACCACAGGGCTAACATTTTTTGGTCATTTATGGGAAGTATGATCTGATGAGTCTGATAAATGGATGGAGAGAAAGGGATATATTTATGATGTTGGCCCTCCCTGAAAGCTCCTCCTCACCAGCTGCTGCTACTATGGTTAATGGAGGTGGACCCATCCCTCCTGTCCCCCTGTGTTAGAGGTACAGTAATCTAATAGATTTTCCAGCTGTAATAGTATCTCCTAACATAATTTCTAACGTTTTTGTCCTTTACTTTTTTTTTTTGCAGGAAGAGCTAATCATAGTGGTGGTAGATATAACATGAACTCTTAGTAATATCATCTGTTTTAGTTTCAGACTCTCTTTAGCTGCGTTGTTGTTTTGGAACATCTGAGTATGATCATCCAACTAATATAGACTTTTGAGTAATAATGTAGTACTCCTTTTTAAGCTTCTGTCTTCTTTGATGTGTTGTTTTGAGGAGATGGTGGGTTTGTCTGATTTGCAGCAACCCTTTGTTCTTCATGTTCTCCTGTCTTAGAGGAATATAAATGTTCTCATCATCATCCACTCTCCTATCAAAATCCAAGCTTAGTTACTGTTATTCACGTGAACTCATCACATCTTATGCATAACTCTTCTTTTTGGCTGTACCAAGCTTATTCAAATAAATCTCTTTTTAATTTTTTTTTTATTTACATAAATCCTCTATCACAACATTTGTTTCTGCTTTTATATTTGGGATGATGCGTCCAATTCTTTTATTAATCTCTCGCACAACTGCACCAACCCAAAAAACAATAAGCTGTTTTAGGTCACCACTGAAGAAAGATATACATACCTATTAATTGTTACAAAAGAAGAATATATAACCTGTTTATATAGAGATGAATCGCCATGTGATTTTCTTAGTTCAATCACATTCAGCGATGGGATTATCTCGAATACCTCAGCCGTTAATGATAACCCGCCTTGCCCTTTTCGAGTACTCTCTTCTCGGATTGCTTTTAACTGAAGCAACATCAGTTCTCACCACTTCAATTACTTACAACATCTCAAGTAGCAGATAAGAGAAAGAGCAAGAAGAGAGTTAAAGAGTCTCACTCACCATTATGTGTTTCTTCTGTACGTAGAAACCCATCTTCAAGAGGATTGTTTTTATTTTCTCCAAAACATCACTGGCTAACCTATTTGACATGAATCTTGTCTGCCTCTCTGATACTGTCTGAGCCAGCGCACAAAGTAAAACACATCTTTGTTGTAAGCAAAGAACAATCTTGAAACAGAGTAAATGAGCAAAATAATGTATTGTTTACCTCTGTCTCAAACAAACCGGAGAGGTCTAGAAACGGTGACATTCCGATCAACTGAAAGGCGTTGATGACGGTTGGTGAATCATGCCTCTTCTCTTCTTCCGCTACCTTTATTATAAAATAACAAAAACAAAAGGCAAGACTTTGAGAAAGGCAATGCACATTCATCCAAATGCATAGGAAGGAGACACAACATATCCTTACATCTTCTTCGGTTGATGATGAATCATCTTCATCATCACAACTGGAAGGAGAGTAGTCGTGTCTGAACCAATCATTAGCCATAATACCTGTGACTGTCATCCTCGTGACTGGATTTGGATCGAGCATTCTCTTGATCATGGCTTTAGCACCCGGTGATAACCATCTAGGTATTGGAGGGTCACCTTTGACTATCTGAAAAGGCAATAATATATTTGAGTTATGTTTCTTCAAAACATTAACTAAAAACTAAAGAACAAAAGCAGCACCTTCCGGCAAAGAACAGCGAGGTTTGTATCATCAAAAGGGAGACATCCAGTGAGAATTACATACAAGATTACTCCACACGACCATATATCTGATGATGCACCATCATATCCCTTGTTAGCTAGAACCTCAGGCGCGACGTAGTTAGGACTACCACAGGTTGTATGTAGCAATCCATCTTCCTGACATGTCAAACCCAATAAAAGTGTGAACATTGGTTTCTTTCTGCTGATGTGTGTATACATAAACAGGTTTAGGATAGTTGGCAAATACCCTAAAATGTTGAGACACAGCACTAAGGCCAAAGTCAGTGATCTTAATATGCCCATTTGCATCAAGGAGAACATTCTCTAGCTTCAAAACATAATCCTTGGTATCAGAACATGTGTGTATGAATACTACAAACAAAGTTTTAAGGTTTTGAAAAACTGTGTAGCCACAGACCTTGAGATCCCTGTGGAAAATGCCCTTGTTATGACAATAGCTTATTCCATCAATCAACTGCTGAAACATTTTTCTTCCTTGTGTTTCTGAAATCTTTCCTTTGGAGACCTGGGAATAATAATAGCATGTTGTTAGAAACCAACAAAAATATAATTGTAGCAATACATGAATCTTACAATTCTGTCAAATAAGTCTCCTCCAGTGACACATTCAAGGACCATGTAGATCTTAGTTTTGCTTGCCAAGACCTGAAAGTGGTGGACACAATAAATAATTGACATATCAATGATATTAAAAAAAATTATAGGGATTATTAAAAAAAAAGTTGGAAAATCCCTAAATTATCAGGAGAATTGTTATCCTCAAGCAAAGACCTAGACAAAGTCTATGTTGATTCAACGCCCTAAACTAACTATATGGGTTGCTTGCAAGAAAAGTAATCGTTAATCTGGACGAATGATGGTTGTTTAATTATATGAAATAGAAGTCAACAAGAATCCCAAATACCCATAAGTATTGGAAATTTGAAAATGGTTTCACGTAACTCAAAGTGTGGAAACGAGTTTTACTGGATTTATTAAATTCTTTATGAGGTCTACATGACAAGACTATTCTTTTCTTTTCTTTTTGGTTTTATTACTGTTAATAATAAATTCAATTATGAGGCAATTTTGGTGATTATCTGTATCATTACCCGAAATAAAAGTTGTCAGTTTTGGGACCCACCTCATTATCCGACATTAAATCTATCGCCGGCCCAATGAATGACCAAATCTATTTAAAACTTAAGCGTACAAAATTAATTAATTATACGTTAAGCGTGGCAAACTTTTTTGTTTCTTTTTTTAAGCGTGGCAATTTAGAACGTGAAGAGGACATTACTTACAATTTAAATCAACTTGATCAAAACGAGTTTTAATCACTTCCTCACAACTTCGGGCCACAAAAAAAAAAGAAAGATGTTTCTTCACAAGCAAGCAAGCAAACAAAGTTCTAATGTATTTTTCCTCAAAACTTTCTAATTAGTAATAAAAAAAATAATGGAGGGCCAGTATATATGGTTGGTACACCCATGTATGGTTTTAAAATTATATACTAAATCTGGAACCCAGTTAATATAAAGTTCGTATCGAACTTTGATTTTCCTTTTTTAAAAAAAACTTTGATTTCCTTCTGCATGTCATAAAAGAATGTATAATTCAAGACTTTTCCATAAAATTATGCAATAATTACCTTGGAACTTTTTTGGTTTTATATATCTAATCCTAAAATGAGGCAATAGTGAATATGATTTGCCATTATCATTATTCAAAGCGTCAAATTTTTTGGGACCGACCTCATAATTGAATTAGTCAGGTCATCAAATCCAGCGTGAGACAGCTAATGATCAAGACTGAAGATAAGATGACAAAAAAAAATTGAAGTAAATTTTTTTTTTTTGATTATACGTGAAGCGTGTCTATTTAGCAACGTGAGAAGAGAGGTTAACTAACATTAACAATATCAAAATGACTAAGATACACTTAGATACATATAATATATATTTAGTTATATTATATGTATATATAATTAATATTTTTTATATATTTGGGTATCCGTTCGGTTATCGGTTCGGTTATGGTTTGGTTCAGTTATTTCGGTTATATAAATTTAGGAACTATTCGGATATTTAAAAGTTTTGGTCCAATTCCAGTTTCAGGTATTTCGATTCAATTCTAGTTCGGTTCTTCGGGTCCGGGTTTTTTACCCAGGCCTATAATTAACATTAAAAATATCAAAATGACTAAGATACACTTATGTGCAAGCAAACAAACCAAAAAGTTTCACAGGTCTAATGTTTATTCCTTGTAAAAAATATTCAAGCCAAAAGAAAGTGAAAAAAACAAAAAGAAACTTACGTTGTAATGAGTTATGTTAGTGAATATCTCTTCGACCACAGCAAATAATTTCATCACAAGTATCCAAGTTTTTCCATCAACTATTGAAACATTTACCTCATGTAATCTGACAATGTTTGGATGCTTCAAAACTTTGAGTGTGCGTATCTCTCTCTTAATCTGTCAGTTCTCAAATCAAGACTGTGTAAGAACTCGAATCCACCTTTTAAAAGCATGATTATTACGAATTCTTGAGGTGAGGTTCTTAACGTAAATATAAAAACCGTCTCTTTTAACTTTAACTAAAACAAGTTAAGAGACGATTCTTATATTATGCTAAGAATCTTGTCCTGAGGTATTCAAATCTAGAGGTAGATAAATTATATTCAAAATGCAAAAAACCTGAAAAGGGACGTTGAGGCGACTGGTACGAGACTTGTCGATGATTTTGACGGCAAACGATTGGCCAGAAACAGTATCCGTAGCGAGTTTTACTTTCGCAGAGTTCCCTTCACCAAGCGTTCTCCCAAGTTCGTATTTCCCAACACGCATTCCCTTCGTCACCATCAAAAGTTCCAAACACACACACCAACAAAAAGTCCTTTTGTAACGATTGGATTGAACAATATAGACTGAGATTTTACCTATGAATCTATGGCTTTGTATAAGACTGAGATTTGAAGAGGAGAAGAGGAGGCTGGGTTTTGGAGAAAACAACACGCCACTTCTCTTTTGCTTCCTTCTTCTCTCTGCTTGGAAAAAGAATGTATCCGTGAGTAACAGAAACAAATAATATATTTTTGTAAACTTCTTTATGTTGTTGTCTTTTATCTATCTATATTCATGACTCCGTGACTATTCTATTTCTAGAAAACATGATTAAAAAACATTTAAATTATTATAATGATTGACTTTTTAGATCCTTAAATTAATTTATTTCCTTCAAACCTCATTCAGAATCGTAAAACTTTAGCAAACCATCGATCCTTTGGTCACAATGCAATCTGTAATAATGTTCTGATAACAATTTTATTTTCAATACATTTTCTGTATATCTATACTATTAAAAGGGAATGAATCTTAAAAAATCTACATATGCAAAGTTGTTTGGACTTTTTTATTTAATTCATTATTTTTTGGTCCTACCTAATATTTCTCTAACTAAACATATAATAGTTAATGCTCTCTAACTATACATACTTTACTTTTACCATCTATACGGTATTTTTAGTATACCAATATTTTATTCATACATAACTCCATCATACTAATTCATATAAATACATTATACTAACTACTCATCTTATCTAAACGTGTCTCAAGAATCTCATTACCAAAAAGTTATTGATTTATCCCAATATCAAAAACTAAATTCTTTCTTGGTGCCACCATCCATTATACTAACTAGATTTATACAATAGAATTTTATAATATAATAATATACAAAAATTCAAATACACATTTTATATAAAATTTTATTCTGTAACCAAAAATAACCCGCACTTTCGAAGTGCGGGTCAAAATCTAGTTAGGATTTAAATCTCTCGGAGATAATATCGTATTTATTCTACACTATATCATTTTTATATGATTTTCATATGAATTTGTGATAATACTCTATCCGTTTTAGTTTAATTGTCGTTTTAAAGTAAAACTTTTTGTTTCAAAATAAATATCGTTTTATAGTCTCAAAGTAAAATTTATTAATTTTTTATTCTAATCTATTTTCTATTGAAAAATACTCTAGAATAGCCATAAATAAGTTTTTGTACAAAAATAGTCTTTAAGGAAGAAAATGACCAAAATATTTTATTAAAGAGGTAAATATACACTTATATCCCTAAGGCTAATCTAGACTTAGGGTTTAGAGTTAAGCGGTGGAGTTTTGGATTTCAAATATTAAAAAATAAAAATAAAATATTCAATTTTCAAGATAAAAAGTAATTTTGGTCTTTTTAAGGTTATTTTGTGATAAAATGCTAAAAAAGTTATTTGATAGAATTATCATTTTCTATTGGTTAAAATGTGATTAGATGTATTAGTAGTAATGTTTTTATTTTAAAAATATATATAATTAAATATTTTTTTATTTATGTATTTAAATTTAAAAGAACAATTAAAATAAAACAGAGGAATGAAGAACTATTTTTAAACCGACAATCAAATGCCCACTGAAGCCATTATCCTACTAATATTTAATATGACCAACCAATCTTTATTCATCGAAGATAAAGTTTTCTACAATATGAAAACTTAGTGGCGGCATTAATTATTTGTTTGTAAAAGTATTTAGAATTTAAAGGAGGAATTGATTTCTGAACCTTGGCTCACACGTGTCTTTGTGCTTTGCGTGTGTTCGGTAAGAAGGTCCGTGGTTTCAAGTACTCGTGTTACGCTGCGAGCTGTTCTTTATAGTTTCCGCCTTTTTTTTGTTTATCTTGATTCGATTTCATGTTTGGATCCATATATTATGCATCTCTTTCCGACCAAATATTATTATAAACCCAAAACTTGATAGAATGCAAGTTCTTTGTGGTTACGAGGTAAGGCCAAAAAAAAACAGAACCGGCCAAAAAAAACAGAACCGGAGACCCAAACTAAAATTGAAATATTTTAAACTTGAATCGGATTGAAACTCTCAAATATCTAAATAATTTTTATACTTTTACATACAAAAAATATAATATGAAATAACCAAATCAAACTAAACTGAAACCAACTGAAAAAATACTAGAATATCTAAAAAACATTAATTAAATATACATATAACATAATTATATATAACTAAAGAATCTATTAAAAGTATCCAAAATATTTAAATTCTTTCTATTAAAAAAGTACCTGAACTACCCGAAACTATCAGAAAATATCAGAAATTATCTAGTTATTTTATCTAAAATATCCAAAATAATTTGAATTATTCTATATTTTTATTTAGATTATCTTAATTGTTCACTAATTTACCCGAAATACCCGAGTTACCTAAAATAATTGAACTAGAACCGAACCAAGCCGAAATCACTTTTTGGATATTTTTCAGTTCTCATTTTTACTATCCAAACCAAACTCAAAACTATCTGAACTGAAAATAAGTAAAGTAGTAAATTGATCCTCAGCCTCCTACCCAAACTACCCAATATTCAAAATAATCAAACCAAACCGAACCGATATCTGAAAAATCCATACCTAGTGGTTACGAATGTGATAATTCGATGAAAAATGCTAGTAGAAATGCTCCACTAGGAGAAGTTGTCAAAGGTCCCATTACAGCTTAACTACTCAAAGGAAGAAGTTATAATATGTAACATATGATCTGAAATAATAAAACTAATTTGACAAGAAAACAACCCATTCCCGACAGACGTTTTCGCCAAGAAACCGTTGGAAATACTCCTGATGAAAATATGTCGTCGAGTCTATTATGTTCTGAAAAAAAAAATGTTAAGAATTTGTCGGATATTTTCAATGGATTTCCAACGGCTGTTTATCATTGGAAAATCTTATTGAAAATTTTCAGAAATTTTCCGACGAACTATTTTTGTTAGAATTTTTTTGTCAAAAAATTGTTAAGAAAATTTTTGACGAATAATTGACGAACAATTTCGGAATAAAATAGTTCGTCATAAGTTTATCAAAAACTTTGAAAAATTAACCAAAAATAAAATAAAATCACTTTCACTTTTTTAAATAAAATAAAATAGTAATTTGTTAATAAAATATAAATCATTTATACTGCTACTGTGCTTATTTGGTCTATCAGCGACTCAGCCAACTACTGACCTAATTGGTAGCTTTTTAGTCAAGGTATGGATCACTCACTTCTGAGTCTATTTGTTGTAGACAAGCTGCTTTAGTCTCACTCATAGCTTTTTTTATCGAGAGGAAAAAAGAAGGATCGTCTCACTCCAGTCAAATATGTATGTGGTTGGGTTCGACTAAGCGGCCATCAACCGTTCCGACGCACCCCTGGCCGATTTTGATTAGGACCGAAAACCTATCTAAAATGAAGCCTTGTTTAAGCTGTCAAACAAATGATAGAATTGAAATTATAGAAAATATTTGATTTTTCGTTTGATTTGGTCGCAACGAAAACTCTCTGCTTCTACTTGTTCCTCGA
The DNA here is from genome assembly GCA_012274485.2 of Sinapis alba. Lineage (NCBI taxonomy): Eukaryota > Viridiplantae > Streptophyta > Magnoliopsida > Brassicales > Brassicaceae > Sinapis > Sinapis alba. Next base: position 59,548 of record MU106339.1, on the reverse strand, counting down.
TGGGATCTTTGTTTTGATCTTCTACCTCAAGGTTCAAGTAAAGGCCACTTTCCACTCCTCGAGGGAAGAATTTTTGTTGTCTTGGTCCCAATTCAAGACTAAACAAGTTCGAACCAATTGAATACTTGTATCAGAAATTTTTCGAGTTGGTTTACCATTTCCATAAAAGATATAGTTGAAAACTTGAAGTGTCGACCATGCCAAATTATGAGTAAATAAAAAATCGAAAACGTATATAGTTGTTCCAGCTGAAATACTTGGAATAATTCTACCATTTCTACTAAGAGTAGCCTTTTTAGTGTAGCAGAATCTTTGCTTGAGCCTACCTTCACACACCTCCGTTACTCTTTAGGAGGTATCCGACCCAGATAAACTACCCACCTCGCAGTGTCAAAATAAAAATTTGCATTAAAATATTATAATAAATGTCATAATCTATCAAATCATACAAACAAATCCAATTATCAAATGGTAAACGAACAAATTTACAAAACTATATAAAAATTAAGAAGAAGAAATAGATAAAATGTAAAATGAAAATCATTTTTATATAATAAAACGTTTTTAATTTTGTAATTATTGAGTAGTAAAAAATATGATAATTGAACAAAACTTGTATAAAATATTTTTAAAAATAAAAATAATGAAAAGTTGTATAAAATCATTTTAAGAATATTTAAATATCTTTGAAAAATAAAAACGTTTTTAAAATACTATTTAGAATTTTTTAAAAATTATAAGAATATTTTTTAGTTATTTATTAAAAAAATTATATAAATTAGAAAACGTTTTTATATATTAAAAGCGTTTGTAAGATGTTTATAATTTGGGAAAATGTTAAAAACGTTTTAAAATATTTTTATATATAGTAATTAATATACAATCTATAAATAAAAAGCTTTTATATAGAAAAACGTTTTAAAATTTTGATATACAAAAAAAAAATCTAAAACTAACAATTCTTATCAGTACAACAAATATTAATCCTAATATTAACAAACTCAATCAGAAACAACAAAATCTATAAATTACCATTATATCTTAAAATTAACTTCAAAATCCCTAAATTTAATTTCTAAATCACTTAAACCAACAACCTAACAAAGTTTTAGTCTAACAATCTCAATTAAGATTAAAATTTACATGATTTAAGAGAGAGAGAGAGAGAGAGAGGCGATTATAGTTTTGGCATCAAGAATGTGTGATTATCATCACACTATCAAAAACACCTAGATTTTTTTCAAGAAAATTATCGACAAATTCTATTAATTATTTGTATAAGTATACATAATTTTACCTTGAAGTTTATGATTTAATCGAGTTACCCTAATGTGATATTGTTTTTTTAAAAAACATATTGAGTGTTTTCTACGTCCGAACTTGTCTTTACACCTATCATATGATCCAGTAATCATTTTGAGACCGTTAACCCCACAAATGTTTTATTTTCAAGATCCTAATTGGTATCCGCCGGGAATACATCAAGAATTCCCAACGAAGTCAAATTGTTTTGGACCCCATCGGGAATTCTGACAAATTGTGGTTTTGGGTCCATGAAAATGGAAAAAACTATCAAGAATATCTTATTACGTTATATCATTGGTATACAAAGGTTTATCATCACACACTATCAAAAACACTTATTTTTATTGAAAATTAACGACAAATTCTATTAGTTGTTTGTATAAGTATATATAATATTATCTTGAAGTTTATGATTCATTAGAGTTACCATTAAGTGATGTTATTTTCTAAAAAATATATTAAGTGATTATTACGTCCATACTTATTTTTACACTTATCATATGACTCTTATTTTTACACTTATCATATGACTCGGTAAAAAGTTTGAGACCCTTAACCCCTAAACTGTTATATTTTCAAGATCCCAAATTGGTATCCATCGAGAATCCATCCGAGTTTCCAATGGACGTCATTTTTTGTCTCCGTCAAAAATTTATCAAAAATTCATGATGACTTAGTTTTCATGTATGCCATTTTGTCAGAGTTTTTTTCAGGACTTCCTTGGGAATTCTCAACATGATTTTTTTAGGAAGTCGCGTGTTTTCTTGTAGTGTAATGAAAGATGTTGGTAACATTATATAATACAACCATGTAAATGTTACTGTAAATAAATAAAGAGCTTCTTTAAAAAATATCTAAAATTTGTAGTCAAAACAAAACATTTTTTTAAAAAAAAAATTTTGCTTTGTCTTATTCACCCTACCTTAAATATATATTTTATTATATTTACTAAGTAACTTATTCAGTAAAAAATAATAATTAAAAAGATCACTCAAGAACAACCACAAGCATAATTACATGTTTAGGACAATTATCACCTTTACGTTTATGTTTACATTTGCTTTGAGTTTAAGCACTTACTTATTTTCTATGTTTTGACATGACTGAAATTGCTTCATCAATGAAAATATGAGATTGATTAGTGTGTTGAATACTGAAAGTTAGACATTAAATTGGAGTGTTTGTGAATTTGAGTTCTTTTTGCTTAGTGTCTTGGTTAACATCAATTGTCCTCATGTACTATTGGCACCAGCACTCAGCACACACTGACTTGTTAGCTTCTCAATTGTTCTTCTATGCTAATAATTTGATCAATTTCACAATTTTTATATCAATTTTACCTAATCATGTTTAATCAACCTAATCATGTTTTGTTTAAGTGGATTGGTTTAACCCAACTAAAACCAAAACCGACCCTTACCCCTAATCTGTGAACCATAATCTATAACCCAATTAAAACACTATACGAAATCTCGTAACCTGAAATTTATTTGGGGTTAGGGTTTGTCGAGAGAAATCTCAAGTTAAGAAGAGTGAGATAAATTGTGGGTCGAGGAGAGTGAGAGAGATCGTGGATTAAGGGTAGTCAATAATCTAGTGTTTGTGAAGGAAAATGGAGGACGAAGAATGAAATAGAGAAGTTTGGATTCTGGTTTCTGTAAGTCATCAATGGAGGACGACAATGCAAATCGAGTTACTTGGGTTCATGTTCTTGTAACTTTGACAAGTTATGAAGAAAACACAAATCAGGAGTGGAGTATTCGTGTTACTACAACTTTGTTGATGGAGGATGATGCGAATGCAATATCGATTGTTAAAATGAAGAAGAGGAGATTATTGAAAGTATAAAATTGGTAATTATGACGAAGAAGAAGAGCTTGAAGATCGGTGAAGACTTCCTCAAATCGATTTGACGCCTTGAAAAAGAACCACGAAGAAGCTTTCTATGAACCCTACTTTAGAAAAGAGGGATGCGATGGTGTGGGATTGGGATATATGCTATGCAGATCCTCTAAATATTATATGTGAAGTGATTAGTATATGTGTCATCACCATATTTATTTAAAAAAAAATGATGATATGGTTTTTGAAAATGATGACATGGCATTAGCCTAATTATCTTTTTTTTTGTCAGCAATATAACAGACTCATACAGACTCTATAAACCAAATCGGTAGCACCTCATCCATATGAACGACCCAAGCCGATTGCAGTCTTGTAGCCCGTGCAAGGCGACATTAGCCTAATTATCACATGTAGAATTTTACTAATAAGTTTTTTTTTGGGTAAGATTTTGTTAGCAAGGTAATGACTGTTAACTCATATATCACCACTAAATAATTTTTTGTATAAATATTTATTTTGGCAAAAATATTTAATATATTAATAATTACTAAACTCATATATCACTATTTAATTAATATATATATAGATATATTACATTAAAATAAACTAAATTAATTACAAATATATTTTTAAATCAACTTATATATCATATTTTGTATATATATCATCAAAATTAGTTTTAATTGTATGTATATATATATATATATCATCAAATTAGTTGTAAGTGTGCATCAACAAATAGAAAACTAAAGTAACACTAATCAAATAATTTTTTTGGATAGTCAAATGATTAAATTTATTTATTTTATTATATTAATTAACAAAATAGTTTTTACCAATTTTATGTATTTTAAATAAAACAAACAAAGATCCAAAGTTTATTAACATTTAAATATTTAAATATAGACATATTTAAGATTAGCTGATAAAAGACATATTTAAAATATATAAGCATTATATATATTCATTATATAAACTCATGGTTAACATTAAGGGTCGAGTTTAGATTTAACTGGGTTAAACTATTAGGAAAGTCATTAAAAAAAATTATTTGGTAAAACTGATAAAAATTAAGAAAAGTTGATTAAACTATTTTTCTAGGAAGACTATTGGGAAAATTTCACTTTTAACTTTCTTATAGTATCACAATTCAAGTTTACATTCATTAAAAGTACATTTTCACAAATATCTTCTACATTAAAAAAGCAAAAGACCCTTACACTCGTGTTTTATATATATATAAATATAAATAATTATTTATATAATTACAAATTAATATAGTTCTCGAATTATACTTTTTAAAATAATTTTTAATAATTTTTAATAATTTTCTTTTTCTGTTTCAAATTTCAAATTATTTTTGAAACCATTTTTAAAAATTAAGAATTTATTTATATATTTACTAAAAATTTAAATCACACTTTCTAAAATTCATAATACCACTTTTTTAACATTAACAAATTTTATTCTCACTTTTAAAGAGGAAAAAACATTTATAACTCTAGAGTTATCTAATCTAGATTTAGGGTTTAAAGTTGAGGGGTGAATAGGGTTTTTAGAATGTGGAGTTTAGGGCTATAATAAATATTTAAATAAAAATTTAATTTTTTAAGAAAAAATTTAAATAATAGTTTCAAGAATATTTCTTGAATTTCAAAATGTAATTTGAAAAAAAAATATTTCTTTTTTCATTTTTAATTTCTTAATTTTTTATTTTTACTATTTTTTAAATAATGTTTTATTATATATATAAAGTAAGAGTATAAAAGTATTTTTTCTTAGAAGGTATTTTTAAAAATTTCTCTTTAGTAATATTAAAAAATATTAAATATAAATAATGGTACAAAATTCGTCTGGATCAAAAGTAAATTTGGATGGAACCGTGATCAAATATCTGTGGGCTTTGAAGATTTGGACCGAGCCGATTTACCCGATTTCTTGTGATTCAAAGAAACAGCAGCCTCCAAAGCCTATGTAGGGTCGTCTGTGTATTTTTTAAAATTGGGCTTACATGTTCCCATATCTGGGCCCATACTTGACCCGAGATATTTTTCACCTTTTGAGGGTTTCTTTGCTTCAACTTTTGTACGCCGCCTCTTCTATTTCTCCTTTCTTATCTTCGCTCTATTTGTATTGACCACCATTCTCACCTTTGTGTTCGTGAGTTCTTTCCACATCTAACAACCTTCTCTTGCTCCTTCTCTTCTCTTAAGATGACGAAACTCGGTTTTTGACCGGTTATTGCATCGATCAATGCACTGAAAGTGACTACATGTGTCTCTTTATTTTTCTTCTAAGAAAAATCAGCTATGTATAGTCATTTTCAGTCCATTGATCAATTCATTTGTGAAAGAGAGAATCTGTGCGAGTCTTTATAAGGAGATTGTAATGATTGTTATTTTTGATCTTTACTTTGTCAATTATTCACTGATTGATCTGATTGGATTTGGGCAGATCACATGTTTAACTATGAATAAACTTTTGTTTTGTATTCTGTATTTGATTAACTGTTGCTTTCAAAAATTTTAACTCTTTTTTTTTTTTTTAATTTAATAGATTTTCTTTCTGAAAATTTATAGGATACCTGTGTAAGTGATTACATTCACTTAAAACAATCACCAATGCACGTTTTTGGGAACAAACAAAACTTTCCCAGCATCGTCATATAATTTCGATAGTTTCAGATAATGATTAAAACATCTGTACAACAAAAAAAGTACCCAAGAATGATTTATGTACACGTTGACGTATTGTTGTGCATTCTTTATAAAAGTAAGAGGAGAAAAGAACATGCAAGCAAAAGGTTATCTTCAAGAATGATGAAGCAGTGGCCGGTATGAAGAGTCTCTCCCCTTCGTTCAACTTCGGTTTCATCGACGCCGACAACCGATATCGTTTGATTGCCTCGACTAAGTTCCTCCACCACCTGTGCCCTAATAGGCCTCGTATTTATCTTGGGTCTTACTATGGTTCTCTTGTGATCTTTGATTTTGGTATGTTCAAAACTTTTTCGGCTAACCAACAAACACTACCCATTGGGCTTGTATATTTTTTTATTTCTTCTGACATTTTAATATGAAAGTTAAGTTTAATAAAAAAACGCACCTGTTTCTATCCAAATATGATATTAGAGCATCTAAAATCTATTTTATAATTTACTGTAAAATAAAATAAAAAATAGAGTAATGAACAAACAAAAATATTATTACTTTATTTTTATTTAATTTAATTATTTAACATAAAAATTATCATTCTACTTTTGTTTAAGCTAATTATCTTAAAAAAAATCATTATTCATTCTACACCGTATCATACTTTAATTATGTATCGTTTTTATTATCAAATCCACACCTTATAACTACTCAAACACACTATACAGAGTCTCTCTCAATCACACTATCGAATCTTTTTTGAATTTGGGGGTTTAGTTCCAAAAGCATCTTTAAGAGCTTATTTTTTTGTAAAGTAATTGAAGATCCGACGGTTGAGTGAGTTAATACCAATGTGAAACGGATAGAGTTTAAAAATCGAACGGTTGGGAAGGCGTTTGATAAGATAGTGCATAGAGTGAAAGGTGCCGTGTATCACCCCCATTTTATGGGTTACCAATTACCATCCCAATATACTTAACCCAATGTGTAATTAAGCTATTCTAATGACTTTAGATTAGATTAATACAGTAGATATTTAATGATTAATTATTCAGTTTGTTGCTTACTCTTATCCAATTACATATAGTTTGATATATCTGAAAGATTAAGCACGTAACTTAAAATATCACAATAAATACAAATCGTAAATGATTTTTAAATCCAGATAATGACTCAAAATATTCGTATCAAGTTGCCTAAAATACAATAGCTAATGATACTTAGTAGGCCTGGGCATTTTACCCGGACCCGAAGACCCGACCCGGAACTGACCCGAAAATTCCGGATCTGGGTAGGACCCGAACCGATCATTTTACCCGATTGGGTCTTGTTGGGGAGGACCCGTGGATCCTGGACCCGACCCGACCTGAACCTGAAATTCGACAGGTACCCGAAATACCCAAAATTTTTAGTATATATACGGTATATATGGGTGTTTTAATATATTTTTGGTATTGTGAATATTTTTTTAACTTTCATATTTATGTTTTCGAGTATTTTTCATGTTTTCTATTCATATTTTGGATAAAATTTTAGATTTTTTTTTAATATTTTAATATTTTCATGTATATTTGTATGTTTTGGAGTTTTTTTTGGGCTGGACCCGAACAAAACCCGACCCGAAACCGACCCGAACCCGAACCGAATTTTTTTAATTATCCTATTGGGTCCAACTATTTAAGACCCGACTCGACCCGTACCCAACAAGATCCGAACCGAACCCGAACCGAAAATTTCAAATACCCGATTGGGTCCTAAACTCTAAGACCCGAAAAATCCAAACCCGAAAGGACCCGACCCGAACCCGACACGAAGACCCGAATGCCCAAGCCTAATACTTAGATGACTACAGTAGTGGTATATTCGGTTTGGACTGTTAACAATTCTATTACGTACGTGGCAAATGTTTGCATTAGATTCTCCACGTGGCAATCTGACATGTACTCTTGTCATGATTCTCGTCCGTTGATTTCCACAAAAGTCTAAATCCACGGCTGATATTAATCCTTTGGCGCGTGTCCAAAGCGCGGGAAAGTGTGGAACTCTTACGACAACAGGTGGGAAGCCTGAGTGCAACTCACGACACCTCTTAACCAACCAAAACATGCCACGTTAGCTTTCTCTCTCGTAAAGAACCAGAAATCTCCAAGAAGAAGCAACAGCCTCAAGGACATCGTGAAACAGAACACGATCGCTTCAAGGCTCAAGTCGAGTTCATCGAAGTTTCCAGATAGAAGCGAGAGATGGAAGTTTCCGGCGTCGTTCTCCGACAGATTCCCTGTGTTTCAGGCTCCGTCATCGGCGATGGTCGTTACTCCGGTCTCCGATTTTCCGCCAGCATGAAGACGGTTGGGTTTCGGACAAGGAGATTCAGAGGGATCATGTGTAGTAACGAGTTTGCCGATAAAGGGCACATGAGTTACTATTCTGGGACGGCGAGATGCGGCGGTGATGGGAAGGATAAGGTGAAGGTTATGGAGAAGGAGAAGAAGAAGGAGATGAAGAAGAAAGCTAAGGTTCTTAAAGCTCTTTCTAAGAACTTGAACATGTTCTCAAGCATAGGGTTTGGTCTTGATCCAGATGCCGGTTTGGTTGCTGAGATTCAAAACAAGACTATCTCGGTAAGAAAAATCAAATGATCTATTTAAGTAGTTTTGACTATTTCGCGGTGGATTTTGATTGAATTTTGAATTATGCAGGAAGCAACAGAGATTCTGGTTAAACAGTTGGATCAGTTGAAAGCAGAGGAGAAGCTATTGAAGAAACAGAGGAAGGAAGAGAAGGCAAAGGCTAAAGCTTTGAAAATGATGACTGAAATGGACTCTGAATCGTCTTCTTCGTCTGAATCAAGTGACAGTGATTGTGGCAAAGGGAAAGTTGTTGACATGAGCTCTTTGAGAAACAAGGCTATTCTCGAGCCGTTAGAACCACAATCAAGCGTAGCAACCCTTCCTAGAATCCAAGAAGATGCAGATTCTTGCAAGAAAACCGGTGAAGCATTGAAGCTCGCTCTGCTGCAGTCAGCTGCTGCATCCACAGCCTTTCCATCAGTTGTTAATCCTGGATTGCCATTGAAGACGGTGGAAGCAGTTCCGGTTGTTGGATTGCCATTGAAGAGAGTAGAAGTCTGTATGGGAGGAAAGTGCAAGAAATCAGGAGGAGCTGTACTGTTAGATGAGTTTCAGAAGGCAATGACGGGGATGGAAGGATCTGCAGTGGCTTGCAAGTGCATGGGGAAGTGTAGAGATGGTCCAAACGTTAGAGTGGTGAAGGAGACTGATGCTGTGATGATGACTGATTCAGTTAGAACACCTTCCAAGACCGTTTGTGTCGGAGTTGGGTTGCAGGATGTCGAAACTATTGTCACAAGTTTCTTTGGTGAAGAATTGTAGCCAGAGAAGGTCTTGTATATTGAAAGAGTAATAATGATATATATAGTGTGGTGTTTTCTCTCATTGTACATAGCTCTCTTCCTGTGCATTTTCGAGTGGAACATTGATAATATTGAAAATTGATGAAAGGAGTTTAAAAGCAATGCCAATGATTCTCTCTCTGTTTTGTTTACAGATCACAATTAAAAAAAATCACACAAATGAACCATGCATAAGAATAAATCTCTTCCATGATTGATACTGGAACCTATAGAAAGCTCATGGTTGATTCTATCGAAAGCTTCTTTCAAGAGCATCCATCGTCTTCGTCTTTATCACTTATAAGTTGGAGAATCGGATGTGACCTTTAATGGCGGAATCATCTTTTCCCTCTCTGTCTTTGCCTATTTTTAAAACGTTTCTAGAAGGAAGAAAATAACTGTTTGAAAACGCACCGTTTAGAGTTTTCGATGAGAATGGCAACAGATCAAGCCATAAACGTGCTCGAGTTATTCGGTTTACAAATATAACCGAGTGAAAACTATATACGGTTTGATATATGGATACGCTTTTGGTTCTTTCCTGATAAGTTATTGAGTTCTCAATCACACACTTTTATTTCCTCTCTGACTTTTGGACAACTCAATCAACCCCCAAACTAATTTAAATCATCAGTTAGTTAACCACAATTTAATAAAATCCATTCAATTGCGTTTAATTAACTAAATCAATGCCAAGAAATAATGTTTATTCATAATACCACTCGACTAAAACAAAATCCAAAGTCCGACTCAGACCTATATAACATGACTGATCAACAAAAAGACTAACATTCCACATTTGTCATATACTCCCTCCGTTTCATTTTAGTTGTCGTTTTAGACTTAGACACATAGATTAAGAAAACATTTAATTTTGCATATTTCCAAAATAAAAACACAACTACCAATACTCCTAACCACATTTCAACCAATAGAAAAATAGATTAAAATAAAAAATCAATAAATCTTGCATTGAAACTATAAAACGACACTTATTTTGAAACGAAAATTTTACTCTACAACGACACTTAATCTGAAACAGAGGGAGTACTAAATATGGGATTTTGTATGGTGTTTTAATTTTATAAAGAACATAAAAACAATAACTCATTTTATTATACTTTCCTGTGTACTTATTTAATGTTTGTATTTTTTTTACTATATGTTATTTTCATTTTTAAATATATTATAATATTTTTTTTGGTTTAGTGAATTTTGTATTGTCATTTTAGGGTTTTTGAAAAAATTTGTGCTTTTTTTATTATCTATTAATTTTGGTTTACTTGATCTATGAATTTTTAGCTGTTAAACCAATAGAACTCATTTAGATCATCATTTTTATCATGCAATTCTTGATAATGAAACCATCAATATTTGAAGGAAAAATTGTCAAAATTGACCTAAAACTTGATTTTAAATGCAAATCTAAATCCCTACTTGAATAAAATGCAAAAGCAATCCAAACCAAACAAAAAAACAGTGTAAAATTGCCAAAAGCCCCTTATGACCAAACAAAAAAATAGTGTATTTTTTACGAATTTAATCCCAGTAAGTCGTCTGCGTAATTTCTTAGATCTTCTGCGAAATTTTCCTGGACGACTTCCTGGAAGTTGTTTGGAATTTTTCCTGGACGACTTCCAGGATGTCGCCTGAAAGAGTAAGTCTTAAAAATAATTTATAAATTTTTTGAAAAATATTTTGACAGGAGAAAAATGTTTATAATGTAATTATAAATATTTTTAAATGATATAAATTAAGATCTAGTTATATTGAATTGATTTAAACCTAGATGAGATGAATGAAGTAAGTGATGGTATTAGTTGGTTAAAGGTTTGGTGACATATGTTGTAGTATTGTATGTACATTTAGGGGTAAGAGGTTAGAAGCTTAATTTTTCTCTTGGAAATTTTATATTTGAGGTATATGTGTTTAGATTTGTGTATATTAAACACTTTTAAAGTTGATATTAAGTTTAACGAAGTGTTTAAATGTTATTTTGTTAGTTATTTGAGTTAGGTTTTATATTATAGGGTTTCGGACAACTTCCTGGAAGTCGTCCAGTTTTTAGACGACTTACCCGGAAGTCGTCCAAACCGTAAATAACTTATACTTTTACCAAATTACATTTATCTAACCACTTTTTTTACCGAAAATATAAATAGTTATTTTTAACTGTTATTTTCACTGCTTACTAAAAGAAAAAAAAAGAAACCCTAGCCGTTTTCTCTCCAAGACGATTTTGAAGGCGATTTCAAAGGCGATTTTTCCGTCGAAACCGTAACAGTCTTCCGTCGACACCTCTAGCCGTTTTCCGTCGATCTCACTACCGGTAACCTCATTTCTACCGTCGAATATCGTTTCTCCATCACGTCCGAGGAAGAGTAACCTAACCCTCTTCATTTTTTTCCAGATATAAACGTTTGCATTTCGTTAAACTTCGCCGTCGATCTCACCACCGGTAAGTTCTTCCTCCTTGCCGTCGTTCAATGTTTTGCTTAAGGAGAATCGTTTTCGCCGCCGTTAAACCCTAATTTTTATAATCTTACCTTTTATCTCCCTTCTTGTTTTGCAGATCTGTAACCACTGTTGTCGTTGACGACCAATACTTCTTCGCCTCCGACTGTAAGTTCATCTATTTGTAGCCGTTCAATCTAGTTAGTTACTACAAACGTCGGATCTATAAATTTAACATGATTTTCAGATCTGTAGGTTTAACACGATGTTTCAGAAGACTTCCTGGTAAGTCGTCTTGTTCCAGATGACTTTCAGGTAAGTCGTATTGTACTAGACGACTTTCAGATAAGTCGTCTAGTACCTAGATGACTTACAAAGAAGTCATCTACACACATCCTACCTAGACGACTTACCAGGAAGTCTTCTACCCCCTAAATTTACTAGTTTATAAACTTTTCTCTGTTTGGTTTGTGTTTGAGATGTTGGTTTTGATTGTTTTGCAGACTGAAAATAGATTTACCAGAACTCCCGAAGAGGTTATTTACCTTAGGAGAAGAGCCCGAACCAGTCAAAAGTATTTCGTATCATACTGATGATACGAATTTGTTTACTGCCATTAGGGGTGCTCTACATCCAGGCAAATACCAGGAGCTGGGGGACTCAAAGTTAGGAGTCTTCCTCAAGTTCAAGGAGCTGAATTTTGCTTGGGCATCAAGGCTGGTTCACTTTATGCTCTGTTTCAAGCTTGACATCAAGAAGAAGTATGAGCTTTGGTGTCTTGTTGGTCCGCAACCGGTGAGATTTTCACTGTGGAATAAAGATTTAACAAAATCTTATACTATTGATGGGTTTGAACAAGTGATCCAGGTGTGGGTGTACTATGCTCTGCCAGAATTCGGAGCTGAGTATGGTCATCCCGTACAAAACAAACCGTCTCCATCTCTGCTGGCTTACAATGGTGAAAAAGGACACATATTTTTTAAAGATGCCATCAGAAGACAGGTAATTCCATCAGAAGACTTATAACATACTATAGTTTAGTCTTCTGGTACGTCTTCTAGTCAGAAGACTTACCAGACGACTTAACTATAAGTCTTCTCACCAGACGACTTACAGACGACTTAACTATAAGTCGTATGTAAGTTGTCTGGTGAGAAGGCTTATAGTTAAGTCGTCTGGTAAGTCTTCTGTAAGTCGTCTGTAAGTCGTCTTTAAGTCGTCTAAGTTTATATTTTGTTTTTTCTGCAGAGTGTAGTGCTGAATTTTGTGAAGAAGAAGGACATTAATGAAATATGGCCAAAATGGGACCATGATGTAGAGGATAAGGCCGCATACCACATTGTCGAAGTTATGTGGAATGAGAATCATCAATAGACCATGGAATGCTGGGAAGTCGTCGGTGCTACCTTGGGGTCCAATCAAAAGTCTGTAGTCGTGTATACAAAGAATGAAGAGAGTTATGTGAAGGAAGAGACTACTGTGAAGGAAGAGAGACCTCGAAAGAAAGTTCCCAAAGAGACTACTGTGAAGGTAGAAGAGTCTCCTCGAGAGGCAGAAGAGACTCCTCGAGAGGCAGGGGAGGCTCATGTGGGTTGGATTACACAAGAAGTTTTTGAAAATGGGATGAAGCAGATGGCTGATGCCATGAGGGATGATTTTGGGATGATCCTTAGGGAGATCAAACATGTTGTCGATAGGGTCGAAGTTATTGCCGAAAGGATCGAAGCTCTGGAGCAGCTTGCCAAAAGCACCAAAAGGACTGCTTCTAATGAGGCTCCTCACACCCCTTCTGAACTCCCTAAACGCACAGACGAATTCAGGGTTAGTACCTCTCCCAGAAAAAAATCCGGAAGAACTTCTAAGAAATATAGTAGAAAAAAAATGATTTACTTCTTTTGTAAATCAGAATACATTTTTGATTCAAATTTTATAAAATATTATGGTTCTTTGTTTTTCTCAATGTTCATTGCAATCTGGTGAGCCGACTTACCAGACGACTTACCAGAGTTGGATCAATACTCGAGAAGACTTCCTGGAAGTCGTCTGGTAAGTCGTCTCATCAGACGACTTACTGAAAGTCGTCTCATCAGACGACTTACTGGAAGTCGTCTGTTAAGTCGTCTGGTTTTTATTCTTTTGGGTTAAGATTTTAAGTCATCTTCTTTGGTTCACTTGCAGAGTGAAAGTGTAAATCAGGAGAAAGGAGACCCGAGTGTGTCCAAAGAGGACACTGAGATGAAAGCGGCCGAAGAGGCCAGAGGGACCAAAGAGGCCGAAGAGGTCAATGCATTCAAAGAGGCCAAAGAGGCCAACGCAGCCAAAGAGGCCGAAGAGGCCAAGGCCAATGAAACCAAAGAGGCTGAAGAGGTTTCAGATACCTCATGTTACAAAGAATCGCCATCCATCGATTGGTTGGACGGTCAAATGATCCGCTAGCTCTGAACGAACCGCCAATAAGCTTTCAACTTTTCGGCTATGTTCAGATGTGAGACTCAAAGCATCTTCTTTTCTTTTCCAATACCACCTTCCTAGCTTCTCCCTTATAAACTCCAAAAGGAATAGTATGGTAAATCCTCTTGTTTTTTTGAGTGCAGAATTAATAGATTCAGCGATGTTGCTCGTTTTAATGTTGAACATTTCTCCTTGACAATGAACCCTTGACCATAGAGCCACGTCGGCTTTCTGCAAATATGTTGCAAGAGCCGAGTTTGCACTCTGTATCTCGTCCATGTATTGATTAAAATCGTCAAGTGTATGAGTATACGCAGCACCTTTGACCAAGTATAAGAGATGCTTTTCTTTAAAAATTTTGACAATGTTCTGTTGTAGGTGATAATAACATATTCCTCGGGTTGCCCAAGGAAGCACTTTGTCACAAGCCTTTATAATGCCTATGTGCCGGTCAGAGACTATCACCAAAGCAAATTGATCTGTTATACAAGTCGTCAATTTTGTGAAAAACCATTCCCAAGAATCTTTATTTTCAGCATCTTCCAGGAAGTCGTCTACTTAAAATTAAATATCTAAGTTTAAATTATCAATTGCAAAAGTAACCTAAGTCGACTTATCTGGAAGTCGTCTGGAATTCGTCTCAACCGAGTCAACATTCTGAGAAAATGTTAGACGATTTACCTGGAAGTCGTCGATCCAACGACTTACATGTAAGTCGTCTCTGGCCAGTCAACTTTGCGACACAATTCGATCAATTGCAAAAGTAACCTGCTTATTCCAGACGACTTACATGTAAGTCGTTTGAATAAATTTTGATTTTTTTTTTGTTAACATTGAAAATCTGGACGACTAATGTGGAAGTTGTCTCAAGAAAATACTAAAAAGTCAAATGCAAAACTAACCTCCGCATTGACCAGACGACTTATCTGTAAGTCGTCTATCTCCCAGACGACTTCATTGTAAGTCGTCTGGGTGTCAGACGACTTACAGGTAAGTCTTCAAGGTGTCAGACGACTTACAGGTAAGTCTTCCGACGTACAGTTCACAAAAGAGTGTCGATTTCATACCTTCAACGACTGAGGTAACTTGCTTAGCTTTTCCAAACACACAGAAATTCACCCAGAAATCGATTCCACTCTTTAATGACCAGTAATTATGAAGTTGAATGGGTACATGAATATTTGAATGTTTAGATTCAAAAGTTTGAGTTTTGGGTGAATATAGAGAGAAAGTGAAGAGAGATGTAGGTTTTTTGCATAAGAAATAATTTACAAAGAGTGAAAATCAAATTCTAGGTGCATTAAGAGCTTCAAATTGGTTGTTCATGGTGGTTGATGTATTGATGGCAATGACAATATTGTAAATAAGAGATGAAGATGAGGATGATAAAGTAAAACAATCAAATTCGAAAAAAAAAGTTATGGCATTTTCGTGAATAACCCAAGTTTTTAGGATACAAAAGGCACATAAAAGTTCCCAAAAAACATAGATTAGTTTTGCATTTAACTTTTTGTTTTGGGTTACTTTTGCAAAACACCCATATTTGAATCTTATAGCCACAAAAATTTATGTGCATGTTGAAGACCATATTTTTGAATCTTGATTGTGTGAATAAAAAACATAATTTCGTAACTATATTTTTATAAAATAAAAACTATAGTTTCGTGATGATAAATTTTAAAATAAATAAATAAATTTTATTACATGTTCTAACAAGGCTGAAGAAGACACAATCATAGAGGTAATTAAGAAGTTTTCTAATTTAATTTTAAATATAAGGAATTCCATATCATATATATTTGGAAGTTTTATATAATTTTATAAATTCAACCTTACCGCTAAATATTAAACCCCCCACCCAAAAAAAAAAATTTGATAAATCATAAACTCAAATATTATGGAATTTTTGCTTGAAGATAATATTAAAAGTGGTATCCAAGTTATAGTATTTTAAGCAGTTTCTCTATTTTTTTTTTCAATTTTGGATTTGTAGTTTTTCTATGTGTGCTTTATTATTATTTTAAATTATTTTCTTCTCATTCTAATAACAATAAGGCAATCTTATTAAACATATAAGATTTAAATATTTTTAATTCTTTATTTCTTCATGATATATTTCCATAATAATAGTTTGATTAAAAATGAATTAGAAAATATAATACATAGTAAAAAACTAAATGTAATAAGATAAAGATGAATTTTTATTTTTTGACCAAACACATATAAAGATCACTTACGGTAACAATAATAATAATAATAATCTATTTTTATGACTAAACACGAAATATATATCAAACATGTGTTTTGATATTTTATAACCAAACATATATAAAGATCAATCAAGACAACATCCTATTTTGTTATTAATTAAATAGATTTAGTATCAGGTTTGTTATCAAATTATTTTCAAAAAATTACTATTAAATATGTTCTTAAAATTTTCTTTTTGTTAGGATTTAAAGAATTGAATTTTTCTATTTTAAATCTCTTTTCTTAGAATTTTAAAAAGAAAAAAGAGAAATTCCCTTAGATAGTCCATTTTAGGTTGTTTGTCACAAAAATAGCTTTTAAGGAAGAAAATGACCAAAATGTTTTTTTTAGAAGCTAAAAATTCATTTATATGCATTTATATCCCTAGGGTTAACTAATTTGAACTTTAGGGTTTAGAGTAAAGGGGTGGGTTTGGGGTTAGGGTTTCAAATTTCAAAAAAAAAATAAAAAAAAATCAAAATTTCAAAAAAAAAAAAGTCTATTTTGGTCATTTTATTTTTTGAATGCTATTTTTGTGACAAAAACTTAAAAAAGGTTATTTAAGAGAATTGCCCAAGAAAAAACTGTCAAATACTTTAAAATTTTTGGAATATGATTTTAGAAAATAAAAATTACTATCATATAATCTTTTATAATTATGTTCTGTTTAGAATTTCAGAAAATAAATGACTATCAAATAATGATATCTAGTTACTGTTAAATAATTTTAAAACTACTATTTTTACATTTGTATCACTACAGTTTTTACAATTCGTTTTTGTTAATTAAATAATTTTAGTATGATGTTCATCATCACATTCTATTATTAAAAAATATTATCAAATAAGTTTTTACAATTCTATTTTTTTTTTTAAACACATAATTCTCTTTTGGCTAGGACTTCAAAATATGATAATATTACATAATATTTTACAATTATATGTTCTCTAGGATTTAGAAAAAAAACTATCAAATAGTTATTTCCAGTTAATATTATCAATTTTTAAAAAATTCTATTTTCAAAATTTGTTTTTAAATGTCACTAATATTTTTAAAAATTTATTTTTTAATTAAATAATTTTTAGTATTATGTTTATAATTAACTTCTTAAATTTTATAATTATTATTAAATAAAAATTTAAAATTCTCTGGTCATAATGAAAAAGATATTTTTTCTCTTAGTTAAGATTAAAAAAAAGAATCATTATTTTACAAATCGTTCGCATCTATACTTAAGATTTAAGAACAAAAATATTTTTTCACATAGTAACAGGTTTTTATTGACACATGTTACACTCATATCAGATAAATATTTAAATTTATTTTTGGTTTACAATTTTTAATTATAAAATTATTTATTAAAATGGAAGGTTGGTTAATATAAGAAAATACTTTTATAATTTTATTTTATTAAGAATTTTTTAAAATGGAAAATTATTTATTTTATAAATAGTTTTTTCTTTAAGATTTTTTATCAAACAATTTATTGGATTTGTTGAATTTTATAATTCATTTTTGTTTAAGTTTTGTGAACAACTAACTTCTTTTTAATAGATAATTTTTTGTTTAATTAATTATATATTTGTCTTATATGTACAAACACATAGTAATCATATTCACACATACTCATGTACGACAACAACATCATAAGTTTTAAAAAATTATGACAGCATCATAAGATATAGTTAAGGATTAAAAAAATGAGTTGTATCAAGAAATTAAAAAGATACTCAGGTAATATTTTTCTTGTAAATACTATTGTGTTTTGTAAAAATAATATGAGGAAGCTTAAACCTAAATATAGATGTGAAATATTTGTAGTTATTTTTGGCTTATAATTTTTTTTAAACATACAATTCCTTATTAATAAAAAAAAATATTAGTTATTTATCGAGAAAAATAATCAGAGTATTTTTTTAAATTTTCTTTTGTTTAGTCTTTTAAAAAAGGAATATTACTAATTTTCTAACTAGTTTATAATGATTTTTATTAAATAATTTCTTGTACTTGTAGGCTTTACAATTTTTTGTCAGGCACATGCTTCACATTTGTCAGAATAATTTTACATCTAGATGTTTATCTTTAGAATCACATTATTGCTGTCTTTAATCTAGGAAACTATTGTGTTCCACATGAACAGTTTCTCATGAGTCTTGTTTTTCTGATAAGTGATAAACATCGCTATATCAATATAAATGTAGGTGTTTGCCCATGTGTCATACCACTATTCCTTGGAGTTGTTGCTTTCAACCATGTTGACCTCAATCACGACTGCAACAAAATCCTCCTTAGTGAAATTCGCCTAAGTCTTCCCATCTCTGATCTTGCTGCGACTCAGAAGTTTGTGCCCTACTTTTTAGCAGTAATGACATTTTCCCTTGAATTTTTCCACATTTGTATTGATTTTAATGCATTTCTTCCTGAAATTTGTTCATAAATCTTCAATGATGTAGTTGTTTTGAAAGGTTTGACAGGAGAATGAAGGTGTGCCTTTCCTTTGCCTTTGTGCTCAACCACATTTACACTATGGTCCTTAGCATGGAGCTTGTCATCACTTTGGTTCATGGATTCCATCTGAAGCCTCATGATGAGCTTCTCGAAACTCATCTTCTTTTCTTGTGCTTGAGGTAGTTTTTGAAATCCGCATATCTTGGAGACAGCTTTTGAATGAAGCTTAGAGTTGTTAATATCTCACAGATGGACATTCCTTCAACATCAATTTTATGGCATATGAGCTAGAACGCTTCCATCTGATCTATGATGGGTTTTGAATCCACCATTTTGAAGTCATGGAATTTTGCAACTACAAACTTCTGGCAGCCAGAGTCCTCACCTTTGTACTTTTTGTCCAGTGATCTCCAAAGTTCTTTCGCAGTGAAGATCTCAAAGTAGACTCGGTACAATGGGTCAATGAGGTGACCAAAAAATATCGTTTGCAGATGAAGTCGGAATGCACCCATATGTCAATACTCGCGAGAGTGTGCACATCCTCAATCCCTTGAGGGATAATGAGCTTATCCTCATGGATGAATTTGTCTGGCTTCATCATTGTGAGGAAGAACATCATCTTTTTTTGCCATGTTTTGAAGCCTTTGCCATCAAATTTGTCTGAAATTAATCTTTAAGAGATTATACTAGGAACAACTGGAAGAGTTGAAACTGCAACCGAAGCTATTGAGGTTCTTTGAAGTAAACTCGTTCGATAAAGATCAGCACCAAACCTGCTACGGATCGTGGTTTTATCATTAACATTACCCACTGGAACAAAAGTTGATGTTGTTGCTGTGATGGTTCCAGCGGTTGTCATGGTTGCATCAGTTCTTGAAACGTTGTTTGGAGTCTGAGCATCAATGGTGGTATCAGTGGAGGTGTTGCTAGGATCCGTCATTTTTTTTGTAGAGAAAACGTGTAAGAGGATTAGTGCTCCAAACAACAAATAACATATTATTTTAAATAAAATAATAATATAAAATCGATTGTATTTTTGATATTTTAGAAGATCGCAAAAGTGTATCAGATCACAAAAATCATATTTATAATAATAGTCTGATTTTTTTTTTTGCAAATTCACTTAAAAGCGTTCGCAGAAACTGTTTGTGTAAACTTCAGGTTTTTCACAAACTCGATGCAGAAAGCGTATTTTATTGCTATAAATATGGATTATTAAAAAAATAAGACATGTATTTGGATATTTCTCTTCAACTCCACAATATTGTATTATTTTTTTGACATAAAAAGTTGAAGGGAATTCTATGAAGAGAAAATTGATTATGGGTTCGTGGAAATGAATTATTTTTATAACGTTTTAAGAATCATGTATAGAAACCTGAAACATTTTTGTGGAATGCTCAGAGCAAATCACAAAACCAATAAAAAAAAACTGTTTTATAAATCGTTTTCAATCCAATTAAAGCTTTAGACCAAAGATGATTTGGAGTTAAGATTATAGAAGCTAAAATTTTTTTTTGATATAAACAATATAAATAAAAGCGATGTTAAGAAAATACACGATTCAAAAAGATGAAATGAAAAGCAATACGAAAAATATTTTCGAAACAAACATGAAGTTGATATACAATCTCTTTTCTTAACTCGAAATATTTGTTTTGCAGTGAGATTGGACTGTGCGAAATATCGAGTCTTAAGATACAACCATGTAAGACGAAATCATACGTCACTTGTGATCATCTCGACGAACTAAGAAACTCTACGAAATACTCTCTAGAACTTACGCTAAGGGATTTGCTGGTTTTCTCTTGTTGTGTAAAATGTAATCAATGAAATGAGAAAGAGACGAGTTTTTAAAGAGGAGATGACGAGCAACTTTCTGTAACTGATGCAGTGCCTGCGCATGTTGGCGGAAATCTCGCAAAGATCTCAGAGGTGAAGCGTTATAATACTTACTCCGTAAGATACTTTTTCGTTTAAACTTATCGTCAAGATGAAAAATATCATGTTGTTTTTAAACGAATACTACATTTTGTCTAAAATAAAATTACATACTGTTTTTGAGAATTAAATTGACAAAAACATTGAACTTAAATGATCCATAAAAATATTTTATAGTACCCCGTGAGGCTCTCAAGCTAAAACCTAATTCCACGCCGAGCCGGTCAGACGACAGCAATGCACGTGGGGAACCTTCCTCTCTTCCAAAGTTGTTTTAGAGATGATATATTATATTACTCACTTTTGTAATATATATATATATATTATTTACATTTTTTAATTTAGACCCATTGGTTTTAACTGGTCCAACACTTTTGTAGTAAGAAAAAAAAAGGGATCGGAGATGGGGATGCTCTGCCGTTTAATTGTTACAACTGTTGTGTTAATCTCTGATGGACTCTAAAATAGCCCCGCGCACGCGTAGGCCCAATTGCATAATAGTGCTCTTATAAAAAGAGCGAGTGCATGTTTCTCTTTCGCCTTCGAGAGAGAATAAGGATCGGAGATGGCAGATGCTCTGCGGGCGCTGTTGGATAGTGGAAAATTATCGGAGGAGGATTGCCTCTGGATTGCGCGTGGATTGGATAAAAAAGAAAAAGAAAAAGAAAAAGAAAAAGAAAAAAAAGTGGATGGATGGATATCATCTGATGAAGAGGAGGAAGTGGACGAAGAATACCGTCGCCAAGTACAGGAGTCTTGGGTAACAACCCTCGCTCGCTTTCTCTCTCTTTACCACTTTTGATTTGATTAATTGATAATTTTTTTTGATGAGTTGTAGGGTTTCGATATTGATTTTCATGTTCGTATCCCTAGAAGTGGAATCTATCCACACGAGCTAGGCACACGTCAACCGCCTTGCGATGTCGCTCTTTACGGCCGCTTCGGAGTTCACTGTTTCAACTTTGACAAGGTTTTTTTTTTTTTGCCATATATATATTATTATTGTTTCTATGATGATTTGTTTATTATTTTTGCAGGGGAGGAAGTTGCAATTTATGCGCATACCCAAATACAATATGGGAATTGGTATATGGAATTATTACTATATCACCGTGGAGGTAAAGGATCTTGTGGATGATTCAGCTCACATCCTCCAGAGCTCAGGCACAGGATGTTTTCCCATGAACGGCGAGCATTTAAGAGTCGTAACTGAAATCTACAGACTAAAACCCGAGAAACCAGCTGAAGAAGAAGAAGAAGAAGGTGACGAGGAAGCTGCTGCTGTAGATGATGATGAGCTTTTTTACAAAGGTCGTATGCCCAACTTTTTGTCCGAACCAAAACAAGCTGATGATCATAGGCTCAGATTCTACGAGGTACACTTGTTTCCTTTTCCTACTCAATGTGTTGTTTCTTTTGCTCTTAATTAGTATTTTGTTATGTGTTTTCCAGGTTCAGGAGCAGGACATTTGTGAAAACGATTGGCTTCGTCTGTATACTGATTACGCACTTTACTGCTACTGGCAGGATAATGAGGTGTAATATTATAATGTTTGGCATTTTAATCTTTTTGCAATTTTTTTTTGAAGCGTTTTTATTCTTCCAGGTCGCATTCAAGTCTTGCTTGCCTGCCGAGATCAACAAGATAGTTGTCGAAACCTTTGAAACTCATACAGACCCGTCTCTCAAGCTCAAGTCTACTAATGCCATCTTCCACATCAACTTCACCGCCAAAAGCTGTGACTACATATCCGTTGTCAGAAGGACAAAGGATGGGAGAAGAGGCCATATAATACTCGAAATTAGTACCTGGACCCCAACCCACCCGTGACCACCAACTCTCGCCCCAAATTTTTTCTTTTTCTTTTAAGATCAACTTTGCTTTGTTTTTTTTTTTTATCAACAGTTAAATAACTTTTGTAAACCTTGTTTATGTCTTTTAGTTATGGATGTTTTGATTGCTGTGAAAGAAAGCAAAAAAAGCTCTACTTTGTACCTTGATATCTCCTTTTCACCATTTGTCCATTTTGCAATTGGTTTGGTGACCGCAACACAAACTTTCTCTACTGTTTTAAGTAGGGCTGGGCACGGATCGGATATCCGGGTTTTTGAAGGTATTTGTGATTTGCTTCGTATGTTACGGATATCTAATTTTTCGATTTGCTTTGCTTCGGAAAAATACGGATATCCTGAAAAACGGATATCCGGAAAATAAATAAATATTTGCGGATATTTACAAATACTTACGGATATCTTATCCGTTTTGATTTATACAAATAATTTTAAAAATTTGATACAAATTTGTTTTGTAAAGTATTTCTTTAGTATAATATATAAACTAAAATTTAAAAAAATTAATGAATCTACATATTTTGTAAATTTTTTAAACTTTGTTAATAATCATAATAGCACAAAACTTAAGAAAAAGTTATAATTTTCATAATTTTTTTCTCCTCTTTTTATGTAATACTTTTATATAAGTAATAATATAAATAAAATTTATCAAATTATATGTAGAATAATTATAATTTTATAATTTTATACATTTAAAACTTTAAATATAATCAAGATATACATGTATTTATACATTGTCGGATCGGAGCGGATATTCGCTTTCCAAAATTTTAATATTTGTGATTTGCTTCGATTTTAACGGATATCGATTTTTAGTATTTGCTTTGCTTCGAAAGATTACGGATATTCGAAATTTTCGGATCGAATCGAAACGAATAACGAATCGAATCAAATTTAACGGATAAAATGCCCAGCCCTAGTTTTAAGACCTTCATACCCATCTTCAACTGCTCCTCAAACACCTATATCAATATTTTCTAAGATTGTCTTCATCTTGTCAAGCATCATGCATAAATTTCTTTCGTGCTATATCATTCATGTTGGCCTTATGTTTTCACCAGTGACTTACCACTTGTAAATGCAAGATGGATTTTATATAGAGAGTAATACGAGTACTTTGTCAAGAACTATGTCATGAAATAATACATCAGATGAACACACAATTTATGTACAAAGAATATTTATTTACTAGATATCTTTCAAAGTGAACTAACAAGTTTCACTTAAACAAAAAATACTAGTCTCACACGTTTCTTATGATCTAATACATGATCTAAGAAACTCTTTTTTTTTTTTTTACTTTTTGTGTTCTACTCACCTTACAAGTTATGAAATCTCTTTTACTAAAATATTTTTTTTTTTTGTGAAAAACTCACACAAAACTCACCACAACATATTTATACTATGTGGATTTCGTGGCTGATACTAACCCACTTTCCAGAAATATATATATTCTCAAATTTTCTTTTATGGAATATTTTTAAATCTTGTACAAAGTTTTTTGGAATATTCCATCAATGAATTTCCCATCTCCAAGGTAAATACCTGGTTATTTACCCTTTAAAGAACTTTTACTTTTGCTCCAGTTCGACTCCTTATCCAATCTCCAAGCCAGCCACTTAGCTCTAGCTCGATATTGTCATTCTTCAATCTCGTTGTAGATCATGCTGCACTTCCAACTGATCCAAGATGTGCGTCAGAAGTTTGCATTTTCACTCACATGAACTTTGCAGTTGGAGAGAGAGAGAGTTCAAGATGGGAGGATTGAGCCAGGAGGATCGTAGGAATCTTCACCGAAAAATGCAGCTAAATTCAGAGTCTTCAATCTTTTAAAATCAATCCAAGTAAGAATGTGGCAACCTGTTAGCATATATTTTTAGTCAAATAGATTCTGATATGGTAGGGTGCTCGAATGAGTAATGTTTTGTAAGGAAATTTCACTCTTTATTCCTCAAAGTGATCCTTCAGGGTCCGAAGAACGTCCTTCGTGTTCTTAAGATGCCTATTTTTAGATTAGGTGTAATGATGACATTTTTTTAGATCAAAGTGTTTATGTGAAGAATGTAGCATTGGATCTAGAATGACAGGAAATGGCAAATGGAAAATGTTAAGGAAAAAGATAAAGAGCAAACTTAAAAAAAAAGGAAAACATGTTTCTGGCTCGGACCGTAAAAAATATCATTATCATTTTTTTCTTCGGATCGTATGTTAGCTTCTGCCATTATGAATCTACGGGGTTGAGATGAACCTAAGAGGGTCGACATGGACCAACAGGCCGAGATGGACCTACGGTGTCAAGACAGATTTACATGGTTGAGATTGACCTACAAGGTCGAGATGGACCTTTGGGATCTAATATGATTAAATGGCTAATTAGTTTTAAAAAAATAAGAATAATGTCTAAGTAAGAAATTATATGAAAGGTATATAGGCTGCTACAATGGAATTCATTGATTGATGTTAGGTATTGTTACGGGTGGCATGTGGGCATTTTTGAGCATCCTCATGGAGTATTTTTGTATGCTCATGTCAGATTTTATGACGCATGTGAGGAGTAGTTGTGTGGATCCGAACGCGAGAGTATGAAGATCATCAGGACAGTGTATTCATAAACTTGGGGGATTTATAGGAGTTTCACAACTTTTTTCTTATTCTCTATGATTATTTAATTCAGTTTTATTAATATAGTTGAAAATTTTATTTTTTTACTTAAGAAAATTTTATTCGAGTTTTACATAGATTTTTCTAGAAGATTTTTAATACTTCCGGGTCGGTGTCTTTAAATTTGGTATTTTAGCGGGGTAGGCTAGTCAACTATGTTGAGGATAATTAATCCAAAAAATCATTTCTCCTGTTTAGAGCAGGACACCGACCTTCTGCTCCTGCTTAGACAGTTTTTGGCTTTCGCACCGGGTTTTTCTCATGCCTCCAAGTAAAATGGATTCCTTCTAATAAAGGGAGATATTTCCATATTTCAGGATATTGAAGGACCTAACATAGTTCTTACATACAAGGACCTATAAAAAGGGTTCCTAGACCCTAGAAAAAAGGATATACTATCAAGACTTCGACTATCGAGTTAGGCGGGTAGAACTAGAGTTACTAGACTTATATGTTGTTATCCCTACTCTAAGATCCATAATATATTACTTTTGATACTTGTTCAATTTCTCCAATTCTTGTTTACGTAGTATTGAGAAGAGACCATCCTTAATTTATTCTAACAATTTGGCATTAGAAGGAGGGAGATAACCAGAACTACATGTCGATGACCGGAAGTGAGCATGAGTAACCTTTGGCCACCTCGGCTGAAACCAACCTACGAGCACAGCTCAAAGCTATGTAGAGACAAATAAGCGAGATAAATACGGTTCGTGAAAACAATCATACCCCTACGGATAATCCGATAATAATCTCGAATATCCAAACCTTGAAAGAGAGGATGGAAGAATAATCCAACCAGTTGGAGCAGAGCATATAGAAGTGATCATGATTCAAAGCTGAGAACCTAGTTCTCCGAGAAGAAAATTGATCCCTCAACACCATCGGAAGAAGCAACACAAATTTTGAACCCGCGTCTAACCTATGCAGCCCCTAGATACTCCGGCTGAAAGAAGCAACACGACTCAACGGGCTCCGCCACTGAATGGAGAATCGACTGAAGGGTTGATCTCACATACACAAACCGAGATAACCCGACTGAATATGATGATGATTACGACACGGATATGGACAGGGATATTCAAGAAGCAGCTGTGGCAAAGAAATCAATAGAAATGGCTTACCTAGAAGAAGTCTCCTCCAAAAAATTTGAAGCAGTGTAGTCACTGATAGAATGGCTCTCGGGCGTCGCTCTCCCGATCAGAGAAGCGCTCTGAATTCATATACCGAAACCCCTTTGTAGATGTGATCGCCTTGATCGAGAGACCTACAAAAATTATCCTTTCCGAACATGCAAATTTAAGACGGAACCATTGATGTAGATAATCACATGGCTCAATACAAGGAACAGATTCTTACTATAGCTATCTAGAAAGAATTCCGAGAAGCTACCATGTGCAAAGGTAGTTAATTACCATCAAGCATGCATGAATTCCAAATTCTAATAGCCACTAAACATCCCTAACATCAACTTTCATTGACTAAGAAAGTAAATCACTTAAATTAGTTCACTCAATCTTTTTATTGAACACCTTCTAGTAATGAAACGACATATGATCTAAATTCATGATTTGCCAACCTTAATTTAGTATTACACACATCATTCAAGTAAAGATCATATAGTTTAAGTATATAACTAAAATTATTAATTATACTTAGTATTAAAATTATCAAGTATTCTAAAAATATTACATATAAACCATACTACCGGCCCAAAAGAAACGGATTACCCAAATAGTTTTTATCAAAAGTATTTAATTTTTTTCTAATTACCTAAATAATCATATTACCCGAATATTTTCTTATACAAAATATTTAAATTTATCAAATTATTAGATTTTTTAATCCAAAAAACTGTTTTTACACTGAATTATCCAATATTAACTAAAAAACTGGAACCAAACTGAAATTGAAAGTTTATCGGATATTAGCCAATTTTATAATTGTTACCCGAATCGAACCGAAAATCAAAATAACCGAACCGAATCCGAACCGAATTACATAAATAACCAAATGGTTCCTATATTTCTAGAACCAAAAAATCAAAAACCAAAAAAAAACAAACCAAAAACCAAACGCCAGGCTTAGACACAACCATAGCCTGTAACTGTAACTCATGCTGAGACAGGAACACAATCTGAACATAAAAGAGAAACACATGTGGAGAATGTTGCATCAGATTCAATGTAACAGGTACGAGAAAGAAAGAAAGAAAGAATATTTTGTCAGGTTATGTAATTATGTTATTAACATAGTATCTACTATATCTTTATTTATTGTGAATCTAGATGGAAGTTCATAATATGGAATTAAGAACTTTGTGAGTTGTGATAAATATTATGCGTCACATACAGGATTTCTGACTAGTGTAATGGTAGGGGTTGTGCCAAAGACATTTGTTGAAGCTAAATGTCTAAGATGGCAAGAAGCAACGAAAGTGGAGATTGAAGCTCAAGAGAAGAATAAGACATAGTCAATTGATTTTTTTTCCTTATGGCAAGCGGATGATTTAAGGCAAGTGAATATCTAGAATAAAGTATAATGCAGATAGATCGATTGAAAAGTATAAGGCTCGTCTTGTCGCTTGTGGTAATCGACAAGAAGAAGGAGTTGATTATAACGATATATTTGCTCCTACATGCAAAGTGACTACAATTAGAATAGTTCTTCAAGTTGTTGCAGGGAAAGACTGTAGCTTCATCATATGAATGTACATAATATGTTCATTTGTGGAGATTTGAAGGAAGAATTGTATATGAGACTACCTCAGGGGTTTAGTGCTTCTACGAAGGGAATGATGTGTCAGTTGCACAAATCTTTGTATGGTTTGAAATAATCTTTGAGGTATTGGTTTACCAAGCTTTCATAAGTGCTTTTGAACTTTGGTTTTACACATAATAATTCATAATACTCACTCTTTTTTTTAGTGAATGCTAAAGTTCATATGCATGTTATGTTATATGTTGATGATTTGGTGATAATAGGAAACATTTAAGGGATTTGGGAAAGTTTAAATATTTTCTAGGAACATAAGTTGCATGCATCAAAGAATGTATATGTTTATTCCAAAGAAAGTATGTGTTGGATATTATTTCAGATGTTGGATTGCTTAGTGGTAGACCAATGGAGTTTCCTATGGAACTGAACCATCAGTTGGTATGGTTTAAGGATGATCAAGAGAAGTATCAGAGATTGGTTAAGAGATTGAATTATTTGATTGCAACTAGACTTAATACTGGATGCTCTGTTCATATTTTTTGTTTCAGCTAATACATAAATCAAGAGAGAATCATTGGTTAGCTGCAGTGAGAGTTGTTCATTATTTGAAACAGTGTTTTAGAATGGGAGTCCTATTAAAAGTTGATTGCAATTTTCATTTCACATCATGATGTAATTTGGACTGGGTTGGATGTCCTATTACGAGGAGGTTTCTGAATGGTTAGTTGGTATAGTTGGGATCTTCTCATTAATATAAAAAGTCAAAAGCAGGATGTAATGACTCTTTTGTCAGCCGAAACAAAATATAAAGTTCTGGTTGCTGCACTGAAAGAACAAAAATGGATTAAGAGTGTGTGTTGTTATTTATGGGTTTTGCACATTCAAGTGCCATGAATATGTATTGTGATAGTAAATACGATTTTCACATTACAGTCAATCATACGCTTTAAGAGATGACGAAACATGTGAAATCAGATTGTCATTTTATCAAATATGATATACAAGCATGATTCTATGTATGAATCATGTATTCACTATAAATCAATTGATAGATATCTTCATGAAAGTGTTGGGAGGACCGCATTCAAAATCTCCATAACTTGAGAGGAGGTATTAACATATATAAGTTGTGGATTTTTATGTTTAAAAGCTTCTGTACATATTCATTATCATATTTAATATTCTGTATAAATAGTTAGAGAGAATACGCTACATACAAGTGAAAATAAAAGCCATTATCAAGACAAACACAATCAATCACAGAGAGAGAGAGAAAGAAGCTTTGAGATTTACAATTTAGAGATCAATTTGAGAGGGTCTGATGCATCTTTGACGTGATCAGGGACAGGAAGATTGCAGAGGAGTGTGACTCTAGAGGAAGATATTAAGGTTCTGTTCTCTGACCCTTCCTTTGACTTCCACAGCTTGACTTCCCAAACCTGAATAGTCTTTCCTGCACTTACAGGAGATGCTTCGGCGAAGACAAGGTCTCCGAGATCAGCACTCTTTACATGGTTGATAGAGAGTTGAATCCCAGCGACCCTTTTGAAACCAGAAGCCATGTGAGCTCCCATACTTGCTAAAGACTCAGCGATCAAAGCAGATACACCACCGTGTAACACCTTGAAAGGCTTTGAGAAAACTGAAATCTCTCAGAATTTGGTAGACAAAAAGGGTCAATGATCAAGATTGAAGATGGAGAAAGAGAATTAAGGAACCTGGCAGCACATTGGAGAAACAGGAAGACGACCTGTGACACGTGTAGGAGATAACTCATCGATCTCGAAACCTAATGCATGAAGTGGAGGGTCTAAAGCTTTGGTCTTGGACGATGCAGAAACCATTGTGTGTCCTCTGTTTCAGAAAAAGAGAGAGGAGGTTGGGTAGGTGAAGTTCTGAAGATGATAAGATAGGTTGAGAAAAAAGTGAGAAATTGATTGAACGTTTTTTTTATAGATAATAGCGTTAAATGGAATGTCACTGTAATAGTTTTTTTATTGGTTTTACGTTTCTTTCCTTTCCAGCCAATTGTCAAAACTCCATAATTGATGTTGGTGAGCGTCTTTCGGACAAGAGTCTACGTATTGTCGTATTAGTTAAGTTCAAAACTTCAAAGTATTGGATAAGACCCACGTGTCGTACATCTCCTTGTCAGTCTTTTAATAGGCCGACAGTGGATACTAACCTCCTCTGATGGGCCATCGAATAAGCCCTTTTAGCAGCCTATATCACTCATTTCTGTATCTGTTTCGTTGATAAAATTCAACGTAGACTTTTCTATTATTTAAAGAAATCAATTTATTTTTAACTGGTTTTCTTTTACCTGGTTAAAAGATTTTAGCTATCCAAATACGAAAAACTCTTCTACTATTTGTTGACAACATTTCATTTAAATATCTTTTAAAAATTTGTATGGGCAATTCTCTTAAATAACCTCTTTCAAGTTTTTGTCACAAAAATAGCCCTTGAAAAAAATGACCAAAATAGCATTTTTTTCCGTCTAAATTTTCAACTTTTTCAATTTTTTTTAAAATTTGAAACCCTATCCCCAAACTCACCCCTTTACTCTAAACCCTAAAGTCTAAATTAGTTAACCCTAGGGGTATAAATGCATATTAATAAAAATTTTAGCTTAAAAAAAACTATTTTGGTCATTTTTTTCCTTGAGAACTATTTTTGTGAAGAACAAACTAAAAGAGGGTATCTAAGGGAATTTCTCAATTTGTAATCAAGTAATTGCATATAAATTTTTTTCTTCACCATTTTATTAGATTAGATTAGTTAAATTTTTTACTTTGACAAAGGATGTACATATAGTATTTATAGATTTTCAAAAATTTATTTGAATACTCAAATATTTTCAATTTAAAAATGGTTATATTGAATAGTCATAACTTTTCAATTTAAATAGTCACATCATTTTAATTTAAAGGAAGTTATTATATGAATAGTTACAATTTTTCAATTTAAACAGTCACATCTTTTTAATTTAAAGATATCTATTTTATAATGATATATATATGAATAATCACAACTTTTCAATTTAAATAATCATATTTTTAATTTAAAGAAAGTTACTTATATGAATAGTTACAATTTTCAATTTAAATAATCACATCTTTTTAGTTTAAATGTAGTTATTTTGAATTATACAAAGTCACAACTTTTCAATTTAAATAGTCATATCTTTTCATTTAAAAGGTGGTTATTTGAAAATGATACATATATATATATATATATATGAATAGTCACAACTTTTCAATTTAAAAAGTTGCATAATTTCAATAAAAATCAATTTTATTTATAAATCAATTTTATTTATAAATACTCACATCTCGTCAATATTTTATTAAATTAGATTAGTGAAAATTATTACTTTGATAAAGGCATGTACATAAGGTATTTATAGATTCTCAAAAAAAAAAAAAGTCACGTCTTTTCATTTAAAATGTGGTAATTTTTAAATCGTACATATATATATAAATAGTCACAACTTTCCAATTTAAAAAGTTGCATATTTTTAATTAAAAATCAATTTTATTTCTAAGTACTCACATCTCTTCACCATTTTATTAACAAAGACTAAAAAATTTATAAGACAACACAACCTTTTTACACTAAATAGATTCACAACTTTTGGAATTAAATGAGATTTTTATTATTAGTAGAATCTTATAGATAAAATAAAGACACAACTATTAACAAAAACTAATTTCTTTATAAAACAACACAACCTTTTAACATTAAATGGATTCATAACCTTTAGAATTAAATATGATTGCTATTCTTTTATAAAACAACACAACCTTTTAACATTAAATGAATTCACAACCTTTGGAATTAAATAGGATTGCTATTATTAGTAGATTAATAGAAAAGAAAAATTACAACCCAATTAAATTGGATAAGTTAAACATAGAGCATATCTCAGTTATAAACTCACAAAAGTTTTTAGACCCATAGAGCAGTTGTTAACTCAAGTTTAGTATCCAAAAAAGAAGTCATGATTGTTCATCTTCTTTAATTTCCTGAGACGAATTAAAGCAAGACTTGCATAAGAAAAGAAGAGGTTGAAGCGTTTGATTCTCTGAAACTTAGAATTTTTTTTCTTGATTTGTCTATCAATCTGAGTAGTTAGTGTTGCAGCAGATCGAGATGCGTTTCCGTGAATACGAGTGTTCCTTTTTGTCCATGCCCAATAGATGATCGCTTCCAAATACATAAGAAGGAAACGCTTTCTGAACTTGTCCCCTTGAAGGTTAAGAAGCTGCGAGACACATGCAGTCCAGTTTCTCTGTGAAGTTAATCGGAATCTAGAGGCTATAGGCGACCATATCTCCTATGTGAATTGGCATTCAAAGAAAATGTGATACATACTATCTACCATGATACTACACAGTAAGCATTCTGAATGTGTTCAGTCCCCACTTTTGCAGTCGATGTCGAGTGGAGCACATGTTTAACATGAATAGTCACACCAAGAAGCTTTGCCTTGGAATCCCTCACTTTATTTAAGTAAGCCTTATCCATGGTAAAGTTTGTTTTTCTTCCATCAAGTACATGTATACCTCACCTATTGAGTATCGAGTTCTTATACTACCATTTATTTCCCAACAATAATGATCAGGTTCTTCTAAAAAGTTGATATTGGTAAGGCAGGCAATGATGTTGACTTGTAGTTCAGAACGCGGTGATGGGAGGAGCCAACTTCCGTCTCAATATATATCAGCAATGGTTACGTTTATGCTAATTCCCAGCCTCGAGCCCCTTCCTGCATTTGACAATTCCTCGATCGCACCATCATGATACCATGGATCCGTCCACAATTTACATGACATACCATCTCTATCTGCATCTTGATCAATGTAAAAACCACACCTTTTAACTTCAGTAGCTTATTAGTTAACCAAGAATTGCGCTTATTTGGTTTATAGGTCCAAAAGTTGCTTAGATCCCCTCTTAGTATCTCTGTTTTAAACCATGCTACCTAAACTGATCCCGGTTGGAAGAAGAGAAGCCAAATCATCTTTAGAGTGCACACCTTATTCCAAAACAATTAGGTCTTTTACCCCCAATCCTTCATGATCCTTTTCCTTAGTGACAGTTTCCCATGATACCCTAGCATTGGGATGACTCTCCAAGTATCTTTTCCATATTGAACAATCCACACATCAAATTAATTCTCTTTATGCATGCCTTGGGTAGAATAAATGAGGAGCACCAGAAAGTGTTAGATTTCTGAGATGACAATTTTGATTAGTAACGGTCTACATGCAAAAGACAAGGCCTTAGCACTCTAAAAAGAGAGTCGGGATTTGATCTGATGTAGCACTCCCAAATGGCTAATCGGCAGAGAACCAAGAGGCATACCAGTGGAGACCTGAATAGCATCTAACTCAGCTTGAGACAAACCTGAAGCAAGACAACTGATTGAATTTTCTGTAGGGGATGCTAGCTACTGCTTTAATAACTGGCTGCATCATGGCCCCTTAATTCAGTTCATTGGGTTAGATGGTCCACAGAATATGGGCATTCATATAAACGCTCGTGTTGCTGATGCATGAACCGAACCTCAAGAGGTTGGTGTAGAAACCATACCATTGCTTCCCGGAGACAAACTCTGATCAATTTTCAGATACTGAAGATGAGTACTCTTGGGGCATTGAGGGAAACCATTCCCCTGCTTTTTCGATCAAGATGACATGGGATTACATAAGATCTACAGCTCCTTTTGGTTCATTGGAAACAAACGGTGTGGTTCAAGTTTGCAGTTTGCAAACATGCTTTTAACTTCCTGTTCAAGACCGCCTTCCGCAATCAGGTTTAGTGACTGTCGTCAACTGTTTCCTATGCGCTCTGCATACGGAAACAAGAGACCATCTGTTTCTGAGTAGTTGTGTATCTATGCAAGTTTGGGACATGGTTTTGGGGCTGCAACACCTTCAACTAAACGACTGGGCGACCTTGTAATTTTGAGTCTCACCCTTTATAGGTCTCTCCTCTACTTTGGAAAAGCTAATGATTCATGCCTTCACCTTCCTGCTTTGGAAAGAAAGAAAGAACAGGCTACAAAACGGTTCTTCTAAATCTGTTTATGTTCTGTTCAAGAAGCTCAACAGAGCCATTCGGGACATACTACTCCCACGGCTACCCCATGGTCATTGTCAGGTTCCTTTTTGGTACAATATTAACATTTAAAAAAAAAGGTTTATCAGAGATAACGTGTTATTTTTCTCCTGCACCCGAAGCCTTTGAGGATGAATATGCAGTTGTAGTATGTCTTATATATATAGGTGGCTTCTCTAGGGTATAGTTTAACGGGAGAGACGTTGACACTATGGCCCGCAATGTAGTGTTTACAAAATCTAGAAGCATGGGCTAAGCCCACTTATCAGAAGCCTAATTTCCAAAATCAGTAATTCTTATGAGAGTTTTTTAGATAAACATGAAGAGGAAATGAGAGGAAATTAAGATTTATTAGTTAAGAATGAAGAAAAAATAAATAGAAATTGAATTTTTGAATTTTAAGAGTTCAAAATGGTAATTTATCGTGGTGGTAAAAAATTGATGATAATGACATTGTTGTAAATAAAGAACAATATTTAGAGTGTATTTGTTTTTTCTTATATTTTGTAAATATTTCAAAATTTTAAAGAAGATATAGAAAATTTATGGGTGAATAATAATGATAAGAAAAAGATTGTTTTTTAGGTTTGATTTGAAATTTTGAGTTAGTTTTTCAAAACTCTCATGAATAAATTTAATATCAAAAATAAAATATAAGTTTTTATATCATTAAGTTTTTTTTTTTTTTTGCTAAGAATGTTAATATCATATTAATGATGTTCAGATTTTACAATAAGTATAATCTAGAGAATGCTCTACTTTGGCAAAAGAAAGATAAAAAACAAAATAGAGCAAGAAAGCTTAAAGCTTGAGAAATTAGATAATCCAACTTGACAAGAGAGAAAAAAACTGCTTCCTATCTCTTCTTGCCATGATCGTGTTCTTGACTTCCCGGTATATCATCTTAGCAACTCCAGATGGAGGAATGATGCAGTTGTTGTGATAAACATTGTTTCTTTGTTTCCATAAGTGGTATATTGTTGATTGGACAGCAAGCTTACGGAGAATGATAGGACTAAAAACTAAGCTTTTGTTGAAAAAATTGATAAAATATTTTCATGACGGTCATAGTTCTGGCAGTGTAGAAAATGTATCGTATGCTAGAGATGAAAGTTCTGGCAAGTCGTAGTCTCGTGTATATATATATATATATACACTGGAGATGGAAACATTTGGTGGGAGATAGACGCATGAATGGTAGTAGAGACCATAAAGTCAGACACCTAACTTTTGGACCGACCAAAACTTTCACTTCGTCCCAGACAACAACCAAAAAAACATTGAAATCTTATTAAAAACATGATTACGTTCACCTTTTTCTAAGCTTAATAAATATTTTCTCCGTTTCATTTTAATTATCGTTTTGAATTTTGGCATACAGATTAAGAAAATATTAATTTTACATATTTCTAAAATAAAAAACTACTATCAATACACCTAAACACATTTCAACCAATATAAAAATATATTAGAATAAAAAATTAATAAATTTTGTATTGAAACTATAAAACGATACTTATTTTCTACAACGATAATTAATCTGAAATGGAGAGAGTACCATTTTAGACTTTAAATCGCTCCTTAATAACTAGACTCAAAACTAAACATACTATTTCTTTTGTTTTCTCGGCCTCCTGGTCGATCATGTTTTTAATTTTTTGAAGTCTTCAAGATATGTCCCGCATGTTTTCCTCATATTGACCGTCCAAACAATGCTATAGTCCCATAAACACACCCCAGAACATTTGGTATTTGGATACCAACATAACAAACAAATTTCAATAAAAGTTGAGTTTTTTTATATATCTCTTATCTGACTGATTTGGTTGATTCTAGACAAAATACACTTAGTACTAATGTCAAATGGTAGCTGAATCGCTTATCATACTACCATATAAGATATATGGACCGAAACTTAAATATAAATGCGATTTTGTTGTAAATAAGGTTTAAACTCGAGAATGTTGTAACATATTCTCAGATTTTATCTACCATTTGACCATAGTCATACGAGCATAAAAGTTGATTTTAAGTTTGTCTCCCATCGATCAAACCGTCTAAAATTCATCCCAATATTATATCCAATTTTGAATAATCAGAAAAATTATTTAGTCATTTGAAAATTTGAATTTGCACCAAAAAATATTTTTTTTTTCCTTTTGTATTCTGCGACTAGATATTTCTTTCAAATTCAGTTTAAAAATGATTTTGGGTCTTTCTTTTTTCATCTATTTCTTCTCCCTGATAAAATATGTATTTGGTGAAGAGTAAAACTGAAATAACCGATATGTGATTGCTATTAATGTCACATTGGTTAGATACAACGAATAAACATCCATCCTAATCGTACGGATTCAGATTCTTGCATTGCAGGCAATATGTTTTGTTGTATTTTCTTAATTAGTTTATGTATATATATAGTGACTTATGAATGAGATAACCAACACAAAAGCATTATCTACATGCAAGTTGTAAGGAAATAATTAAATTCACCGTGTCTCGAGGTCGAGGGTGCCTCCAAATGTGTGATAAACAAACTACGAACCTAATCATGTTACACATATATCCAACGCAGCAACGCTCTAATATCAATATTTAAAAGTTTACAGGAAAATTATATTTTTCAATCAAGGAGCAGATTTGTTTTTTTCTCTATAAAATAACATGTTTTGTGCACTATATGTTTGTTTGTTTTGTCAAAATGTGAATTCAGTTAATTAAAAGGGTTAAGAGATACATGTGAAGTTTAATCTAAAAATGCTTAAGAAACCAAAATTCTAATTAAAATTTCCCAAAAAAAGCTAAAAAGATTTTTAATTACCACACTAGATTTACACCAATTCTATCGAATAAGAGTAAAACTGTACAATAAAAAACCTTAAATCAGCAATTGAAATTCCTTTATGACCAAGAGGACATTCTTTTGCTGGAAACATCCAACTAAGAATATCAGTCAAGGGTAAAGTTACAAATGATGGAAATCCTAGAAGATTCTTGACGACATGAAAGGCATACGCGGTTAGGTGACTTGTCTCCGGCCACCACAATATCAAACAACCGTAAAATTAAATCAGAAACTTAAAAAAAGTAGACTACAAATCCAAATCGGTGAAAGCAAAGCAGAGAATGAAGCACATGATATGTTGAGGTAGTAGGCGTTGTATCAATCTATTTGTATTTAGGGTCGGCTCAAAAATATTTTGGACCCTTAACAAAATAATTATAAATTTTATTTTTCTACATATATATTTATAGTAACTTAAAATATTTTAGGCCCTTTTCTTTTATTTTTTTTACAAAAACTAAATCCTATTTTAGTACTATTTATGCAAAAGAAAATTTGAGTCCTAGGACCCGTGTCCTTTTACCCTCCCTCCTAAATTGGTTCTTCTTACACCAACCACAATCCTAGAGAGGATACTGCCATTGCATCTGTCAAAGAGGTAGAAAACTTATCTCCACACTTCCTTCAAAGGTTTGAAAGAATAAGAGTTAGAGGTCCAACAAAAACGTCCCAGACTGATGATTAAAGCTTCACTACACATGCAGGATCAAGAACTGGGCTAGTCCTTATAGCCCAAATACACTGGAATGTAAAGAAAGAAACAAGATAACTAAAGAAAATGCAAAATTAAACTAATAAGTAAATCACAAAACATAGATTTTTGGCGGTTCCCTCCGAAACACTTTCCTCTAAAAGAAATGAGAAGCTCTTACCATACCATAAAAAAGTAGTTTGAGGTGGAGATGAACCAAGATGAGACGGAAGCATACATAAGGAAGTTACGCACCAGATAAACATTATTTGTTACAATACTTTTAATTGTATGAATC
Source organism: Sinapis alba (assembly GCA_012274485.2). NCBI lineage: Eukaryota > Viridiplantae > Streptophyta > Magnoliopsida > Brassicales > Brassicaceae > Sinapis > Sinapis alba. The sequence goes on along the minus strand of MU106339.1, from coordinate 21,598 downwards.
TAAAGTAATTCATTTTTTTATTATTAAAAATCACTAAAGCATATAAAATGAATTTTATATTTAATTTAATATAAATTATTTCACAAATAAAACCAAAGTTTTGTTAAATTTGTTTGAGATCTTGTTAAATGTGAAAATACTTGTGTTTATTGCCAAAGAAATTACCAAAAGAAAAATACAAATTGCTTGTGCCATATAATATTTAGATTATATGTTTCAAGAATTATTATATGTTAAGAGCATAGCTTTTTAAACATCGATGATATTATAATCAAATATCCATGTATTACCATGGATATTGCAGTCCAGTTGGTTTAAGTGTAAGTATTGGTGTTGTTTTACTCATGGGTTTAATTTACTGTAGGAAAAATATTTTATGCTAGAAATGGTATTAATAAAGGCTAACTCCAGGCTTATAGGATAATTTTGTGAACATCAATTGATATTATAATCAAATGCTACTGCATTATAATCTCTCTAGTTTTCTAGATCTTATCACATCTTTGATAAATTTTGATTTTTATCTTCTATCAACGCAAGATGCGATCTGAAAATAAAATGTTGTAACTTAGTATGAGCGGCTCCGTCAATACGACTCTATCAATACGACTTTTGTGGGAAAGATATTTTTTAACAGTGGTTGAGCAAATTTGCGGTAAAAGTAGTGCCTTAACGCTCCCTTTACCTGGAAATCACTCCGTGTTCATCAATACAAAGTTGTCAACACGACTAACCGCTTGTTGCTGTGCATAAACATCTCTCAAAAATGTCTACTTCAAATCCTTCATCCATCGATTCTCATTAGATTTACTGTAAGAGGAATACTTAATGCTAGTGATGGTACTATAGAAGATTAAGGTCCAAAATCAAAACATTTTTGTAATTCAAAAAAAAAAAAACACTGCATTTCTTTTCAACTTCAATGCACGTTAGTTTTATTGTCACTCTTTACTCTTTGGATCCCTTTAACTTTTTAAAATAAACGTGCCCATATTCAAAAAGGAATCTTTGGGTATTTATTTTTAAAGTTATCATAGGTATCATATATACATTTGTGTGGGAATACGACTAAAACAATATAAATAACTGAAAATCAATCTTACTATCATTCAGAACTCTGGATAAATGAAGTTTTTTTTACACTTTTACTACGATACATGTCTAAGTAAGTTTATTGAGGTTAACTAGATTTTTAAATCAAAATTGAAACCAAGAATTTTGGCATAGAGTTCACCTAAATATATAATTTGTGAACTCTACACAAATATATAATTCAAGAACTCTATGCTAAAATACTACCATTGAAGTTGTTCTAACACTTGTTGTTGTTATTGATTTTAGCTGTTTTTACACTGTAACCCAGTTTTTTTAAACAAGTAACTATTTTTGAAAATAAAATCAATGAAAAACCTTTTTCTCATAAAAAAAAAGTTTTTTTAGAACAAAAATTTTGTTTAAAAAAATATCCAATTGAATGTTTTATGAAACATGTATTTTTTTACCCAAAAAGAAACATTTCACTTGGAAGATATCTAATGAGTATTTCACTAATAATAAAATAAAATAGAAAAATATCTAACTGTGGTTCATGCGATTTATGGAATAAATGTGCTTTGATAGAAAAAATAGTGCGTTTTGATAAAGAAAATAGTGAGATTTTGATAGAGAAATAATGCAGTTTGATAAAAAAAATTATCGATCCAGTAAATAATAATATATCATAGATATATCAAGTAAATATTAAAAATATTAAAATAATATAAAATACTTTTTACAATATTTCTTTTTTAATTTAAATTTTTATTTTTAAATTTAATTTTGAATAAATCAAGCTTTGATATTGACATAGGTCACTAATTTTGATTAGTTTCACCTCAGTGATCAATTATTCGACTTAAATCAATTTTAACAGAAATATTAGTTACGGTTCGACCGATTTGATTGGACGATCCAGTCCAAATTTTAAAACACTAACAATGGTCTAATATTCAAAAAAGAAACAGTTTGATTCAGTTTTTCCAATAATTTTAGTTAAATCAAGTGGTTTATATAAAATTATTGAATTTATAAATTGTATTTTAAATCTTTAGGTTTTCTAAAATATAAAAGTTAATAATTTTAGAGATATAGATTATATTGTAAACATTCGAGTACAAGGTTACATTTCGGTTTGATTGGAAATATTTTGAATATAAAGATATATAAACTGTGTTTTGTATTTATAATTACTTGGCTCAGCGTTTTTGTATGTTTGGATTAGGTTTGCCATTTTGGTTAAAAATGTTTAAGATAAAATAAATTAAACATTAGAGAACTTCAAGCAGCACTAAAATAAGTAAATACATAAATAATTAAACTGATCTATAATAAATAAATCAAATAACTAAAACTGTAAAACGAATTTGAACCGCATGAAAAATTGGTGATACGATACAACATGTGCGGTATTTTAGAAACTTGAACAAGCAAAAAAAAATTGTTTTGTAAGTGCGTTTTGTTAGAAATACGCACCCTAAAGTATTTTTCACTCTGATTAGTGAGATTTATATAAATCAGTCAAATCATATATAAAAGAGAAATTTCCTTAGATAACTCTTTTAGTTTGTTCTTCACAAAAATAGTTCTTAAGAAAGAAAATGTTCAAAATAGTTTTTTTTAGAATCTAATTTTTGTATTTATATGCATTTATATCCTTAGGGTTAACTAATTTAGATTTTAGGGTTTAGAGTTAAGGGGTGGGTTTGGGGATTGGGTTCAAATTTCAAAAAAAAAAGAAAAATTGAAAATTTTAAAAAATAAAAATACTATTTTGGTCATTTTATTTTTTTAAAGCTATTTTGTGACAAAAACTTTAAAAAAACTATTTAAGAGAATTGTCCTATATAAAACGGCTCCATACTTAATGTTTCTGTTCATAACCTATGTGTTCTAAACTTGTTTTAGATATTATATTTTAATCAAATACCTTTTTTATTAAAATACTGATACTGTTAAGTTTGGATACTAGTTAAGTTGAGAAATTTTGCCAATGAAAGTATTCTAACCAAGTTTCACATGTTGTTTAATTCTTTTGTATAATTTAATTATAATATGTGATAGGTACATAATACATTTGTTTCGGAATTACATCTTCAGTATATTTTCTTAACTTCATGACATTTTCAATATGTAAATACAAGTTCTTAAACATCTAATATCGATAACTAGTTTTTCTTCTATTCCAAAATATTTAGTTACCACTGCCAAAACTGATTGGTGAACTAGTAAAATGACGAAACTATGAAAACAAGTCATATAAATTATATATTTTCTAGTACTTTAGATCACAACCCGTGAGTCCATTAGCCTACTAACTTTATTGTAAAGGAGGGAAGTTGAACTCTCCACACATAAAATCGTGTTGCTTTTTATAGTAAATATATGTTATGCATCTAGACTAAGAAACTTCTCATTAAATGTAACAATAAGATCAATCATATGAAAACATATTGTGAAAGTATAAAATGTTGAATTTTTGTGTGTGGCGTTCCGTGAGTTTAGTTTCTTTTGTGCGAACACTAAAATATGTTATCTAAGCTGTCTAAATGTCAAGCAAGATATGATGAAAGAAAAAGAATTTAATGGAAAATACAACAAAGAAATAATAAAATAAAAAGAGATGAAAATAGTTAATAGGGATGGAAGCGGAGAAAGAGAGAACAAATGTGGAGATCACATATTCACATGGGATACTCTGCGTATTACTCTGCCCACCTCAAACTCCTAATCCATTGGTCCTGTAAACAAGACACATTCACCCATCTTTGGCTCCTACATTTTTATCACCTAACCATTTGTCAATTTTCATCATTTTCTACTTTTAGAATTTTATGTATGGGGGTTAGTTAGGTCACTAAAACTAAGTAATACATTTCTAATTGTTAACGTAAGCCTTAAAATGATTGTCCGGGTAGAATTTAATGGGAAACAAATGATATAATCAGCAACTTCCCTAAACGTATTAGTCAAAAAAAAAAAAACTTTCCTACACGTATTATTTTGAGAAATGTCAAAAGACAGATAGACTTTTTACTTCAGACGAACATATCACTCTATCACTAAGAAGAAACAATTGAGATAAAACACTTCAACCAAAATAAAAGGAAATGAGTATTTGATTATCAAATTAGCAATATTGATTAGGTTGGGGTATATCCTGATCATCTGACTTTTCTATGTTATTTGATCCTGGAAATGCCTCACACATTTTATTCAAAAACTTATTTATCCAGTTACAAAAAATATTTCATCTAATTAGCAAAAATTATACAAGAAAGAAATCCATATTGGAGATATCATACTTTTTTAAAATAAAATAAAATCAGAAGTAAGATAAAGAAAGAGAAAATTATGAATCAATTATATTTCTTAAAAAAAAATCGATTATATTTCTCTTCCAAAAGACTAATCTTTTCATAAGTTTTTTAATACTTGTTTAATATTTTTCAAGTTTAAAAATTATTTTGAAAACTTGTAACTTTTTAAGCGATGATGATGGTATAATCTCAGTTAAAATCTTCCAGTGATTTACTATTGATATAAAAAAATGGAACACTTGCAAAACAAATTAAAAGTTGCATTTTCTTATATTTTTGTATAATCTCTTTAACTTCTTTAGATGATCATAACCTAACCGTTAAATCTGATATATCTCGTTTGAAAAATAAGATTTTTAACCAAAATAATCTTTATATGTTATATTTATGTAATCTAATTGTACTTTTCACAAAGCATCCATTTTTCATTAATAAAAAAAATTATATTCGTCGTGAATGTAACAGTAATTTATGAACTATGCTAATTTTTTCATAGTTTTTTACCAATAAAATTAGAAGACTAATGGATTCAGAGATTGTTTCCTTCAAAATTTGATTTTCTTCAGAAAAATATGTGTAGACCATCAATCATTTAGCTTTTGTGACTATGATCTGTTTAGGTGTATTGAGTTAAATAGGATGAGAAAATGGCGAATGACAGAAAAAGCCTCAAAGTGAAAGTGGTGGAAATGATGGAAGTAAATTATAAGTATAAATGAATATGTATTAACATCATGGTTAATGCATATGTTGATGTTATCTTGCGTGATGATTGTTATTTTGGATTTTTGTGAAACTAATTATGTGGGTATTGAGAAGTGGAAATCCAACTCACTACGAAAATTAGTTGCTCACAATTCTGCTTGTTTTGCAAGTACCCATTAGGTATTCCTTCGGACTAGAGGAGCTTAGGTTAAGCTGATGTAGAGTTATGTCTTTTTGCAAATGCAAGTAGATGATTAGTATGTAAGTAAATGTTTTGAGCGTTGAGCTCTCAGTTGGACATATATGTATCTTTTGGTGACATATAAAACATAATATTATATGAATAAATTGAGTTTATGAAATTCCTGAGTTTTGTATGATACTTGGTCTTAGTACGGACCGAACTAACTGTTGAATGTATCTCGAGCAGAAAAGCCTTGAGCTATGTTCACTAGAAGATGTGTGCTTAAACGTTAAAAGGGGATGTGAACTTTTTTTGAAAAGCTCAGTTAAATGCTTAGGTACACATCTGTGGCACCTTTGATCTGGTTTGAGTTAAGTGGTTAGTCGTGCATGTTCTTATTTGATTGTTGCACAACTGATTTAATCAGCTTTGATTTAGACTGGATCATGGGTGTTACAGGCTGGGTTTCGAGACATCAAGACATCGAGACATTTAATGATGCTCTCCTTGCTAAGATTAGGTGGCAACTAATCAAAGACCCTCAATCTCTCGTGGCCCAAGTTCTTGTAGGGAAATATGCATGCACTCAACTTTTATAGACTACTTTATGTCGGCCAATGAGTCATATGGATGGCGCCGCATATTGGAAGGGAGAGAAATTCTTTATAAAGGTCTCACCTGAGTTGTTGTGAGCGTAGACATGATCAAGGTATGTAGTTACCCATGGTTATATTGCGAGGCCCTGGTTATTCCGATTGGACCACAAAACCATCATGATCATTCTGTTGAGGCAAGGAAAAACTTAAGGTGCCTCAGTATGAGGAGTACATCCTCCGAAATATCACGAGCTCTGCACCAGCTTTAGATCGTCAAGTTTGGCTGCTGGAGAAATCTAGGAACTACTCCACACGGTGGGGCTGATATGAACAATCGCTTTGTTATCTTTCCTAGTATGACTTCTTTTAATTGGACCAAAAAGATTTGGAATATCAAAACTGCCCTGAAGATCAAAGACTTTCTAAGGAAAATTGTGCGGGAAGCTATTTTGGTGAGCTCGAATATGGCTACTCGTGGGTTACCTACCTTTTTGTGTAAGAAGTGTGATGAAGTGAAAGATGATTTGCATGTATTCCTACTTTTCAAGTGACTGAACATGTCTGGGATCTGGCTCCTCTTCATACAAGACCTTCTACTTTACTTCCATCGCTTGATGAGTTAATTGTAGTGGCTTCATCATGTAAGGTGCTGCCTCTGGTGGATCTGTCTTTTCCCCTATGGCAATGGATTCTATGGAGTCTTTGGAAGCTGAGAAATAAAATCTGTTTTGATAATATGAGTTTTTTTATATGGAAATTGTTGTAAAGTTCATCACTAATGCTAAAGTATGGCAATTTGCTCAAAAAAAATTTCCGATTCCGGTCCCAAACCAGCAGCTGGATCCCCAGAGATTTTGCGCCCCAATAGCAACACAAAGTTTGTCTGGTATTGTTTTGTGTAATGTAGATGCAGCTTAGGATGTAAGGAATGAAAATTGTGGGGTTGGTTGCGTCTTCTCAGGCTGTTAATCCACACATGCGACTTGAAACCATAAGCAAGTCATGAGACCTTATCAAATCTCTAATGATTTTGACTGTTTCTCTCTCCCTAGTGAATCTGTTGAATGAAAGAGGTTCTATCCCAACTTTGTTTGGAATTTTATTTGACATCTATCACTTTAGTTTCTCTTTTGATGTTATTTCTTTTTTGTATGTTCTCCGCTTGAGTAATGTGAAGGCTGATGCAGTGGCAAAATCAACTTTCTCATTGCTTAACATGTCCTCCATTAATGGAGTGTAGACTTTTTGATTTTAAATATGAATTAGTTTAATCAAAAAAATATAAGAGTTCTAAAATGTGTTTTTACCTGATGGTGCATAGACACTATGTTCTATAAAATCATAGTGATTAAATTTTGGTATAGTTTATTTTTATTTATTAATTTATTTTTCTTTTATATATTCTAGTTACAAAATGTAAATAATACTTACTCTATTAATTTTAGTCTCCAAACCTATTGGATGAATCCATATGCTTAGGGATGAGCATAAAATTCAGAATCCGATATATGAATGAAACTAAAAAATCTGATGTTTTATCTGATCTAAATGTAAAAATAGCTAAATAGATTTTGTAGGATGGTACAAAACATATATAATCCAAAGCGTTATTAACCGAACCCGAACGGATAACCCAAAAAATCTAAAATCTAATATTTGAAACATATATAAGTATTTTAAATACTCAATTCAATGTTTATTTTGATATGATATATAAAAATAAGTATTAAAATTTAAATAAATATTTTAAAATACCAAGTTACTTATAAATATGTACTTCATAGTTTGCCACTAGAAATAACAAGGCTACTATGTTTATAAAGTAATGCATATTTTTTACAAATGGTGTTTGATTTTATGCTTGATTTTAACATTCATTATTATTTTCTCAATTTGATGTGTGTTGGATTAATTTCTATTTAATTTATGTATTTTTATGTTTACTTTTAAATTTTGTCATTCATATATATCCGAACTGAACCGATAAATCCGAATTTAGAAGATACATAATTATTTTATTGGTTTAGGATGCAATACAAATTTGAATTGAACACAAAGTGTTATTATACAAACATGATTTGTATAAATAAAATATTAGAATGTGACCTAAGAATGTAAATCAGAAAATCCGATCGAACCCAATCGACTAGGCATACATATGCTATTTGAGTGTTATTAGATGTTCATTAAGCTATCAAATTAGACAGATTAAATATTGATTAATAATATTTACCGCATTGTCCGTAATTATCAAAATCATTTTTTACATCTCGAAACAGTGGGTAACTTTTTGGTACTTATACCATATATATGGTTATTCATAATGCATAAAACTGACCAAACAACATTTTTAAGGACATAAGTCTGAACTTGTGCGATAGATCACTACAAGAAAACATGCGGATACTGACGGACAAAATCGTCAGTAATTCGTCGGAATAGGCACATTTTGATGAATTACTGACGAAAGTAGTCGTCGGTATCATTTGGTCAGAAAAAAAATATTCGTCGAAATTTCGTCAGAATTTCCGATGACTTTTTGACGAATACCGAAAAACAACATTCTGACGAACTTCCGACGACACTCCGACAACATCTACCGAGAACAGAGTTCATCGGAAATACTATATTCCGATGACTTTGGTTAGTCGGAATATACCGACGAACCTAAGGGTCATAATCTAGAAATAGCGCAAAGATCAATGACGAAAAAATGAGATTGGGTAGGAACATAAATAGAAAGGAAGACCCCATAGAAAGTTGATGTAATAAGTGTTTTGTGTTTGTCGTTGTGCGTAGTCATGTGCGTAGTCATGTCAACCAATGAAGCCTGAAAAATGTCTACCGTACTACCATGGAGCTTGAAAAATATCTACTTATGGTTTGTGATCAGAAATAGCATTTATATTTTCACCATACACGTATCAAACAGATCTTCTACGTAAAAAAAAAAAAAACTAGTCCAAGATCATGTTTAAAGAGAAAAAACAGCCCAACATCTCTGTGATTTTTTTATCATTAAGCTATTACTATTTGGAAAAGAAAATTGTCTAGTTTTGCTTTCGTCATCTACTCTAACTAGTTTTTAGTATTTTTTCTTTCTTTAAACTACTTTTTAGTTTTATTTTATATTAACTTTTTTTTTTGTCAAACCTTGATTCATTATCTTAAAAGTTTAAAACTCCATTACAGGAGGAGGTGTTACAACATAGGAAGGCATCACAAGCCAAAGAGTTTACCATAACATAAATATAACAACCTGTAAATTGAGCATATAAAACACCAAAGGCAAAGATAAGGGATCGAATAGCGAATAAAATCCAGTGAACAACAAATGACCAACTCTCTGAAAGAAGGTGAATGAGTTCTTGACAGTCTAACCGATTCATGTTGGATTTAATCCACTATGACATTTTTTGTAAATAGATAATAGAATGTATGGGATTCATCTTTTTATTATTATTATTAATAATCTATTACATTATGATAACAAATTTTTAGTGACCTAAGATCATGAACTGTAGCATAAATTATAATTCATGGCCTATATCATATCATGTAAAAATGTAGTGGTTAAAATGTTATAGTCCAATAAAATGAATTAAAAAAAAAATTATAGTCCAATAAATGAATTATTCACTTTGACGCAGCCATCGAAATTAAACTACTTTAGTTATTCTTGAAATCTTGATAACTACTGATATTATTTCGATAACTAAAATATAATAGTACTTTAACATTATTTGTAACCAATTTAACTACTATCATTTTTTTATAAAAATGGGAAATAAATTGAACGTAAAAGGTGAGAAAACGGTGAAACTGGTGTTAGTTGTGAGCAAAGGAGATCACGTGGGGAGGATAAGAAATCGAATTGATGGGTTCATGGGAATGCTCTTATCGCGGATCTTGCCTCGTTTGACCACACTCTCTCTCCCATTTCTCCAATATTATTTCTCGTTTAATAATTTTTATTTTTATTTTTATTTAAAAAAAAAATAACATAAGAGAGATTGTTTTTGTGTTCACATGTGGTGGTATAAATACATAGAAGACTCCTCTTCAATCCAACTCCAAAAGAAAAGCGAAGAAGCAATCCACTGTTAAAACTAATTTCAATCTTCTTGAAACCCATAAAAGATTAATGACTTCATGGAAGAAAACAATCGCAACGCCATTCAAGAAAGCGGCGACGTTCTTTAACCAACCGCAGCAAACGTCGCAGAACCGCCACGCAAACGCGAAGGGGAGGGAGGAACACGAGAGAAGAACAACGGTGAATGAGCTTCAAGGTGATGTCATGGCTTGTGGCTATGAAGATGTCCTCGTCATGTGGTCAATTCTTGACAAGTCAAACTCTTCAAACAATCTCAGTTCTTGATTAATAGTTTTATTACAACAAAAAAAAAGTATTCGAATTATCTCTCTTTTTAATTTTATTTTCCATGTGTATAGTTTGTATTTTAGCCCGCCATGTCTCTCATCTTTCTCCTTTATCTTCCTTCATGTGGTCGCGGCTTCTTTTCTTAAGCTTTTAGTGAATTTTTATCCCATGATTAGTTTTGATTCGGATGTTATAATCCCCATAATATTTTGATGTTAGTTTACATTATTCCCGTTTCATTTGTACGGTTTTCTTGTTAGACGAATCTGATATATTAAGCACGTTGAGAACTTGAGATTATAACTAATTGTGATTATTATAAGAAAATCATTGGATAACAAGGTCATTCATAAAAGCTGTAGCCGATAAAACTTTACATTAAACTGATCTCTATATCATGGGGGATGATGTTATCCATACTCTTATCCAATGGTCCTTCGAGCACCAGACTTGAGCTTTTTTTTTTTTTTTTTTGCCAAGAGACTCATTGATTTGCCAAATCTTTTTGGAACTTTATAAATAACCCCAAAGAAACATAATGTTGAACATTTACTGGTTTTGCCATTGGATAATGTAAAGTTATGTTACGTTTATATGTTTTATGTAACTTTATCAAATTCCAGTTTTGGGTTGGTTTCTTTGCTATTGGTTAATTCAGATTTAAAGAAATCAAACCAAATAAAACAGATTGTTTTGGTTCAGTAAAATCCCATTTACATGTTTGGTTACTCTTGACAGCCATAACAACAGATCTTAACTCCCAAAACAGTAGAACACGTGACAAAATAATTACAAGCAATAATAAATCTTCACATAAGGCGGGTGCTTAATACAAGATTTACTAACATTCAAACAAAAAAAATAGAATAAAAACTAAATGGCAGGCCTTAAACTCAAAGGAAACCCAATCATTGAACCCAAAATATAAAAGAAACAAAAAGGAAAAAGTACAGCCGTATAAAGGTGCAATGTGAGGTAATGTGATGAATGATACGATGTGATTGTATTAAAGTGAAAGTGGGACAACATGATTCCTATAACGTGCCTTTGTCTTCTCCATCATCCTCATTAACATCCCTAACATGTTCAAACATCTAATCAGAGAGCTGGCCTCACTTCTGCAACGTAACATGGCCACTTAAAAGGTCAAATCCATCTACATACTTTTGGAATTTGAGAGATTTACACTGCAGGTTAGTTTCGGTGTTTTAATTACACCCAGAGGCAGTTCCCGCTACTAGAGCAGTTTGGGGTGTGAAAAGTCGTAACTTGTCCCCAAACGAGACGAAACAGCCTTTGCATCTGTTTAGTTAGTAGGTTTTTTTCTTTATTTTAATCATTTCTCTGGTTACACCTTTTGAAATTTAAAAAACATTGGTGGACACGAGGCTGGATTAAACCAGATTGAATTTGGACATATTAAGTTTATTTCTTTTTACTTTCCTTTTCATTTTTGGTTGCTTAACCCGAGGATAAAAGAGAAGGGGTTTTACGCGACAGCGGCGACAGAGATTTCCGACGGAGATAACACGCGACGGCGGAAGCTGAGAAGCCATTTCCGACGGCGGTGGCGAGAGAGCGATGTCGAGACGACGCAGCCGGCGGGGAAAGGAGATAGCGAAGGGTGAGTTTGCGATTTGATTGTTTTAGGTTTCATCTGTTTTTAAAGGAGATGTGAAATTTTCTTTTTGTTTGCCGTCAGAGACACCTGAGTGCCCAGATGTGGAGGATGTAAAGGCAGGACTGCCGGAGAGACTGTTCGCTACAGACCGGTTTCCAAGTGAGAGGGTAAACATGTATTCAACCGTAGACTATCTATTGGCGGTGAGAGATGCACTGACCGGTACACCGGAGTGGGAGAAATTGCTGGGATCGGCTTTCGGGGGTCTATATCGAATTCCGGCGCGGCGACTGCTTATGGGTAGAGTGGTACATGGCATGATGACAAGGCAAGTAGTTACGAAGAAGAAGTATGAGATGTGGCCTGTTTTTGGGGGGAAGCCGTTTCGGTTTTCTTTGGTTGAGTTCGGGGAAGTTACGGGATTGCCGTGTGGGGAGTTTGAAGAAGGGTATAGCATTGACTATCAACTCCCGCCGAAAGGAAAAAACTATGATTACTGGGAACGTCTGATCGGCTGCAATCGGGATGTTACAATCGAAGATCTGGTCGCAATGGTTGAGACGGAGAAGGAGATGCCCGGTTGGAGAAAATTTAGATTGTGTCTTCTAATAATAGTCGACGGTGTGTTAGTGGCAACCACGCAAAAACCGCGACCGAGTTTGAAGTATGTTAAGATGGTGGAAGACTTGAAGAAATTCTTGGCCTTCCCATGGGGGAGGGAATCTTTTCTGTGGACGATGAGCACGTTGAAGCCGGCCCCGAAGGTTATGGGTAAGTGTGAAAATCCGACTGGTGATTTTTGTAAAAAACTAAGACAGAAAACTGTGAAGACGGTGGGATTTCCTTTGGCCCTGCAATTGGTTGCATATCAGGCTATACCACAGTTGCTTAAGCAAGTCGGTGGTGACGATAACACCACATTGGTGGATTACCGTGGGAAGGTGTTGCCACAGCATGCTGGACTAGTTTCGGCTGACATTCAGAGAGCAGAACACGATACAGGGGTAAGTGTTTGGTTATTATTTGCGTGACTTTGTGAAGTGCTTGAATTTTGGTTATGTTGTGACGATGGACATGAAGTAGTGTGTACATGATCACGCTAAATGTACGTGTGTACACAGTAGAGTGTGTACATGCTTTTGACAAGTGTACATGTGTACAATACGGGTATGCGTTTGTGTGTACGGAGTTATGTGATGTACACATGGACACATATGGTGTGGGTACATATGAATGTGATTGTTGTAGCGGTTTTGATGGTATAAAAAGGTTGTCAGTGATGTTAATATCGTGTTTGGTTGCTTGTTTTTGAGCGCAGCTTGCTGTTGAGCCGATGATGGAAATCAGTGGGAGACGTGAAGAGAGGTGGGTGAATGGGATGAAGAGAGGTTTGATAAAAAAGTAGACTACATGGTTAAGCTGCTGAAGGAAGGTCATATATTCACTAAGGCACATTGGGATGGGGGAGACGCAGGTGACCCACTTTACGTGTATAGCGAGAAAGAGATAAACAGAAAGAGGAAAACCAAAGGTGCAGTTGTTGGTGGGGAAAGCCTGGTACTAAAACAGAGGAGAGTAAGTGCATACTTCAAGCGTGGTGCATTCGTTGACGATGAGAAATACGCCAAGATGGAGGCGAGGGTTGAAGAGCTAGGAGAAGAAGTTGCTAGGCTAAAGGGGATAGTCGAGAAACAGGAAAGGCAGATGAAAAAATTGAAAAAAATACGGAAGGGGAAGAGTGGAAGTAAGCGCCGAAAGAGTTTGAAGAAAACAGAGAAAGAGGGTATTGGGCGGACGCATGAAGGGGTGGAATTTGAGCCTGCCGTGTACGGAGATGAATGGCAGACTGGAGTGGAGAATGTCACGGCAGGAATAGGAGAGGACAGTACGCCGCAAGAGACGAAAGGGGCATCACCGGAGGAAGGACGTGTTATGTTAGCTAGGTTGAAGGATGGCAATGGTGACCCATCGCAGTGGGTTGAAGGAGGAAATACAGGAGCGGGTGACAAAGTGTTGTATGAGGGTGTGACTAGCAACACTTATTTTGTGACTGAGGATGAGGTGCGAGAGAATGTGTATCCACTATCCTATGTAGACCAAAGTGGGACGGTTGGTGACGAGTGCGATGGGCCAATTGGATACGGTTTAAAACTAGAGGTGTGTTAGAGAATGCAGTATGGAATTTCACATTTTGCGTTTGGTCTCAGGCTGATTTGTTTGCTTGTGTGGTCATACAACGCAGGAGTTTGGGAAGCTAAATGTCTTGGTTGGTGTCGTGATTGGAGAGGCAGAGTGCAACAAAGACACGAGAAGGAGTGAGGTGATGGCAATATGTTTTGGCTAAGTGGATAGTTAGTAATAAAATGGAGGACTAACTTGTACTTGATTGTCAGCAGGGACCACAGAGAAGCTGCATGATTGGGAATCTCAATGATGAAAGTACGAAAAAACATGTGGAGGGTGCGGTAAGTTGCCCAGGATAACATGATTTTTTTTTTTTGTAAAAACAATGGTGAGGCAATGTGGTTTTTAAATTGAACTATTGCACAACAGGGGGCTGGTGATTTAGGAATGGAGGTTTCTAGTGTTGAAGAGAAAGCTGATGAAGATAGAAGGGAGAACGTAGCAGAAGAGGTTTGTTATGTTTTGTGTCAAATTTATAGGAAATTTTTTGATATGTAGAACCTGGCGGAGTGACATAGTATGTTCTTGATGGGAAATGGTAGGTGAGCATGGAAGTTGTTGTCGAGCGAGCAGTTGACGCGGCTGAGAAAGATGAAAACCTACGCGAGGAGACAGAGAAAATGGAAACTGTATGTACATGTGTACACGTGTGTGTACACGTTTTTTGTGATTGGCGGTGTACGGATATTAGATGTACATATGTACAGGCAAGGGTACGTAAAATATATGTGTCTGAGCCTTTTTGTTTGTGTATGGTAGGCCTGCGAGGAGGATGGGGTTGGGGGGTCGAACGATAAGCAGAAAGCTGATGGGCCCAATGAGGTGTATCCTCAATTACATTGAAATTGGTGATTTTATTGTTTTAAAAAGAAGGGCTAATAATGTTGAATTTGTAGGGAGGAGAGGCGGATGGGAATGAAGATATTGGATCTGGTGACGACCTGACCGACGAAGAAGGAGTGAAACCAGATGTCGAAAGTGGTGTATTGGATGTCAGTGATTCGCCTATCACGACTGCTGAGAGGCACCGGCCTGTAGAACAGGAAGAGGAGTTGGCGGCGGTGCTCCTGACGAAAGACCAGTTCCAGATCCCGGATGTTGTGCCAATCTATGAAGACTGCGATTTTCCTTTTTTCGAAAGGGTCTTGAAGGCAAACATTCATGTGTAAGACGGATTCTGATTGTATTATTTATTTGACGTGTCCTTTGAAGTGAAACTAATAAGTGCGCAAATTATGGCAGGATGCATTATGATGCGGGGGGTTATGATTTAGACAACAGGTTCTTTGTTGAGTTGGCAAAGAAACAGCATTGGGTTTCTAGCACGGTACGAAACAACCTAATAATGTTTCTAAGTTTCTTATGCATGTGCATAATGCTTTTTTTTTGTTGTTGTTTGTAAAATCTTATTATTGGTGAACAGCATATGGCCGTGCTGATGGAATACATTGAGCGCATGCACTATTTTGAGGTTCAGCAGAACAGGGCGGCGTTCGTTGCTCCGTGGTTTACCGCACATGTACAAGGGAAAGCCCGAGCCTTTAAGGCAGCGAAGTTGAAAACGCGTGTGGCCGGGCAAGCAAGTATCACGAAGTACCTCACGAAGGAAGGGAAGCGGTGGGGTGTAGATGTCGATATATTGTATGCCCCGATGATTTGGGAAGGTTACCACTGGGTTGGGTTGTGTATTAGCCTGGTTGACTGGAGTATTTTGGTGATGGATCCAAACCCGCAGCTTAAGGCAATGGAGGAAGTTGCTGCGTTGATGGAACCAGTAGCGACGATGCTTCCATACATAGCGAAAAAGGTGTGCCCGGCAGGCGCAGTTGGAGAGCATCAGCTGGTGCCCTTCCATGTTGAACGTTTAGAGGGCGTGTATGTAAATGGGCGAAGTGGGGATTGCGGACCAGTAGCTGTTAAATTTATGGAGATGCATGCGACCGGGAATAAGAATCCAACAATGGCAGGGCTGACAGATGATTTGGTGGACAATTTTAGGAAACAGTACGCCATGGAGATATACAGACGTTTGATTGTGCCTTTGTATTTAGGCTGATTGGTTGTGTGTAGAATACTTTGGTATGTCTGGTAATGGTAGGTGGAACTTTTTTGTAACCATTATTTTGTATTTGTATGTGTGACGTAAGGAGAACGCGATGATTTGGAGTGTATTCTACAATTCATGTATGGGAATGTTTGTTTTAGCTAATATATGTATGACCAGGTAAGTGTACACATGTACATGTTGAAGTGTACACATGTGTAACTTGTATTAGCCGAGTATGTTGCGCGTGTACATGTTCGCGTATTTGGTGTACACGTGTACATGTAATAATTGGCGGAGATAACGACGTTAACATGACTACAATGTAATTGAATCGAGTAAGGCATACATGAGAGATGATATTTATAAGGATCGTGTAGACGTGTACATGCAGGTGTAGCTTGTAGTAGGCGAATATGTCAAACGTGTACATGTCGAATATATCGAATATGTCAAACATGTACGTGTACATGACTACAATATAATTGAATATGTTGCGCGTGTACATGTCCGGGTATTTGGTGTACACGTGTACATGTAATAATTTCCGTGCGTGGCCATAATGTAGCTGTGCGTGTGTACACTGGGGGTTTAATGGCTTAAGATTGGCATTCCAGTAAGTGGGGGCCGAACAAAAAAAGAAGCAGAAGAGTAGTAAAGTAGCAAGCGTCTAGCCAACAACCAATACATGTGCCATAAAGTTTAGTACATGCAACAAGACAGAAAAGAGCGAGCAACAAAATAAGTTGTGGGCTGGTGAAGGCGCTATCCAAAAGAGCAGGCCTGTGGATATAGAATTCACCACACATCAGATAGGGACGGTGCAGTTGGTCCTGTTGTGGCTAGATACACCGCAACGACCACACTTGTGAACTTTGTTTTTTTTGGGAACCTAAAATATCATAATATGTGTTAGTAAATAGTTGAAGTTATAACATTACTGAAACTAACAACTTGACTTACCGGAAGTTCCCCTGTGGACGGGACTCGCTTGTCCTTCGGTCGACCCGATGGGCGACGGGTGTTTGGAGGCAGAAGTGTTAGTGAAACTATTACTGCAGGAATAGGGTGGTCACCGAAAGAAGCCTCAGGGTATATGACACCAGAGTAAGTCTCTTGCCATGCAAGGGTCTTGTAGAAATCACCAACGAGGTGGACATGCTGGAGGCCAACTGAATCAGCTACAAGCAATGCATGACCGCAAGGGATTTTGAGTTTTTGAAAAACCTGACAGGTACAAACTTTAGTATCCAGTCCGACAGTGTTGGGATGGCCGAAAACACCCTTGACCTGATAACTCCAGTCAGTGATGTTAGCTATTTTGCTTCCCTTGGTGAGACGGATATGTGTTTGCATAACAGCATCAACCTCTGGTGTAACAGCACCTCTGTGTTTTGTTGATTTTGTTCTCCTTGCTGAGAACCACCTTGTCAACATCCGTTGGATGAACATAAACAACTCGACAATTGGTGAACCTCGGGATGTGGTTAGTGCATTATTAAGCTGCTCGGCAACATTGCTTGTAAGGAGGTTGTACCGGTTACCTGGGAAGTAGGTCCTTGACCATTTTGAGGTCCCAATCTCTTCTAGGTATTTTGCGCAAGCAGCGTTTGATTGTCTGATTTTCCCAAAATTGTCATCAAAGTCTTTGCGCTTATAGGAAAACGCAGCTGCACAGACGAGTTTGGCGAGGCCTTTGCTCTTGAATCTTGAAACCACATTCCTCATAATATGCACAATACAAGACCCGTGGTGTGCCTTGGGGAAGACAATCCGCTTGGCTTTAAGAATGGAGATGTGCCGATCAGAAATAATAGACAAAGTGGTTGAATCCGCAATGATCCTTTCAACCTTTGCAAGGAACCAGACCCAAGCGTGGTCATCCTCTGCATCAACAACAGCAAAAGCAAGCGGGAAGACTTGGAAATTGCCGTCTTGGCCGCTAGCAGTAAGAAGCACACCTTTGTATTTTCCTGACAGGTGAGTACCGTCAATTATAAGGACGGGACGCAGGCGGCGAAAACCGTGAATGGAAGCACCAAACGAGAGGAAGGCGTATAGGAATCTAGTGTTACCAAAATCATCTAACTCAGTTTCAATAGCAGTAATGGTGCCGGGGTTGGTGGCTTTCAAGCGCTCGAAGTAGGCATGCAGGTTGAGGTATGAATCCTCTGCTTTTCCAACTGTGTCGTCCAAAGCTTGTTCTTTGGCTCTGTGGCATTTCATGTACGAAGCAGAAACACGCAAGTCCTCCAAAACTAGTTGTTGCAGTTGTGCTGCTTTAGGGCCGGCATTTGGTTCACCGTAACGGGAACGGAAAACATGAGCAATGACTTTTGAGGTGGCCCTGGTCTTGTAATGTTGACGCTGGTCCATAGGACAACTGTGTACTAGTTGCGCCTTCTGAATAGTGTAATATCCACAGGTGGTGAGTTCTTTTGCAACGATGCGCCAGTCACACTTTGTATCATGACAAGAGACAACGGAAGAAGTCCTTGTTGTCCGAGATTGAACAAAGTGGAAGCGGTTCTTTATGGCATAGATAGCTAGCCCAATTTGACAATCCTGCTTGTTTGCGTATAGTTTACCGACGGTAGGTTCTCCATCAGAATCGTCTAAGTTGAGATCCGGTACATCCTCTGCCTCATAAGAGATGTCATCAAAGAGGGGTGGCAAGTCAAATTCCTCATCGCCTATTTCAGAGATAGGCCGAGTCTCACGTGCTGGAGGGGTAGCAGGGGCGGATTGGTTGGAAGAAAAGAACGGAGCTTCCGGTGTGCGAGTGGACGTGCCATCCCGCGAAGAACCCGTGTACGTTCCACCTCTCGATGCATCCGTGTACGCTTCGTCTCTTGCTGTACCGGTGTACGCATGTCGTTTGTGTGTACCCGTGTACGCTTCGCCTCTGGGTGTACCCGTTCTCGGTGCGCCTGTTTGAACATGGTTGGGCACTCGCTGGTGTACACCGAGAAAGTCTAGATCTTTCTTCCAATCTGTACAATCTTCGCCAGACGTACGAACAGAATGGTCGAAGGCATCCCCGGTGGTGCAGTGGTAGATGTTGGGTGCGGTTTTAGGGACCTTGATCCCCGCCATAATTTCGGGTGCATCAGAACCACCAAGCGTGTCGTCTAACAAGGGCTCCCAGAACTCTTTGTCGTACCCACGAACAGGTACATTTTCTGGAGGTATTGAAATTTCTGGCCCAGTGTCCTCTTCATCATCATTTAGCGAAATATCGGGGACATTGTCAAGGTCTTCTTTGAACATTTCTTCTAACATCTCATCTCCACATGAGAGTGTTTCCTCATGGATGGAGACACGATGGATATTTGAAGGTCCGACGGTTGGGATAGATGACCCTTCAGTTGGAATAGGGTCGTGCAGATTTTGAGGGTAGGTGGGGATTTCTTTTAAAAAATGGTCATCATCAAAAAGGGAAAAACTAGGAATTTTAGAGGAAGCCGTTGAAGGGGGGCGGAAGGATTGTAAGTTAGGCTTTATGGGTTGGTTGGGGGTGGAGAAAAGGTGAGGATTCTCATCAACTTGACTTGATTGTTGTTTCTCTCCAGAAGTATCGAATGTGACAAACAAATTCATGCTTGGGTGAGCGGCCAAGTGCTGGAAAAAGAAGGCAACCCCACCCTCGTTTGTCAGAATAACCGGTGGTGTTGAGAGTCCGGTGGCTAGCTCTTTGGTGTTAGGAGGCCAATAACTTAAGATAGTCAGAGGCGGTGGTTCCGTAAAGGTGAAAAACTCCTTAACGACATTGTTTTGTAACTCGCTCAAGCTCATGCCGGAGGAAACTGGCACAATCCTTGACATCTTCTTCTTGTTTATTGAGAAATTCCAAAGGTTATCAGTGGATGACCATTCCCCAGGAATAACCATGCAGTGACCAGCCATGAGGGACCTACGCTTACACAAAACCAAAATCAGATTAAAAATAAAATAAAAAAATGCTTAACAGTTTTTGTTAACAAACCAAGTTGATGCGGTGTTAATCTGAGAGAGCCGAGGCAAGAAATGGTTAAAATTCAGATTTGCAGAAATCTGCAGAGCATGCAAATCGATGGCAGAGATGAAGATGGTTTTCAGAACATAGCATCATCTGAACCGTGCAAAGCAAAAGCAAAAGGCAAATCGCATGGCTGGGAGAAACAGGTAGATATGAGTCTTGTCAAAAAAGCAGAATGAATTTGGGCCGTCGATGTGATAGAGGGATGAGTGGTCTGGGTTAGTTCCCGCTAAAGCAAAAAAATATTTAGTTGGCTATTAAGTTAAGGAGTAACTAGTTTAGTTGGAAAAAAGGGAAGCTGTTGGCGTAAAGTGTGTGGGTAGCATAAACTGCCCAAACTTGTAATTAAAAACTTATAACTGCCTTTCAGTGTAATATTTTCTTGGAATTTTAAGTACCAGTTTGGGAACGAGTACCTGCTTTTAGATTACAAGATACAAACAACATAAAATGTATATATATGTAAATACATATATTTATGTGTGTGTATATTTCTAGCTTATTATTTTTCTATCAAGTATTGAGTTTATTCATGAATGAGTGAGTGATCTAAAGCGAACATTTACTTTCAGAGCCTATTATAAAGTGAAATCTGGAGAGATACATGAACCTATGTGAAAGTTTCTCTAATATGATCAAATTCATTAACTCATTGTCTGTAATTAATGAACTATTTTATTAAAGAGAGACTCTGTTGTTACTTGATCTTGGTCTGGCTTGTCAATTGTTTGCAATATACTTTTATATAGGAACTTAAATCTTTATACAGTACTTTTCATCAAATGAGCTTCCACCAAGCGAATTTTTTGTTCAGTTGCAACTTTATATTTAACAGAGCTTGTACCTTTCAGTCGTTAATGGGGTGGTGGTGGTGGTGGTGGTGGTGTACGGCACATATAATATAAGGAATATCAAGATGAATGATAAACCATTGTGACAGTTCCTATACTACTAAAGTTGATATGAAGAAGAGCTTTTGAAGTAGATAAATAACCGAGAATCGCCAAGTTTGATAGGTATAGCATTGCAGATCCTCAAACTTATGTTTACCAATATCATATATAAATGCAGTGATACTAATACATGAGTCAAAGAGAAAGATTGTACACAACAACTCTAAGGCCATGAAAGTGACTTAATGAAACTGTTAAAGTTGTTCTAGCAAGCGTCAGTAGTCACAAAAAATTGAACTTTTGTTGAGCTGTAGAGGTAAAACACAAAGCCAAACAATGTATAAAATGTACATGGTATAGTTGGCCATAGTGCTGGGAATCGGGTCAACCCGCGACCCGCGACCCGCAACCCGCGTGATGTGCCCCAGATCGAGCTGATCGAGCTGAATACTCTAGTAAGCTGGACTGACACTATCCTGGACGAGCTGAGCAGGAATGACACTCACTTGGACAAGCTGAGCAAGTTGGTTCAATCTTCTGAGCTGGTTCGACCACCCGACCACCCGAGAAGCAACACAGACATACATTCACTGTTTGAAGCATATCTTCTAGAC